>PNEQ01021091.1:0-17680 GCA_003012365.1 Medauroidea extradentata
TTCAGTATTGCTTATCTATTTTTTATTATGTCGGCAATCTGAGTTTTCCCCACGTCGAACTTCGCAGCAGCGTCACGGACGCTTAATTTTTCTTATTAATGCATCCTAATCACAGCTAATTTATCCTCTAATAAAGTTAAACGTTTACGCTTCTGTGACATTTCACACAAATAAGTCACTCAATTACGACCGCTACACTTACGTGAAGTGCATGAAAAGAAGAGTAAACAAACTAAGCGCTACAACACACGTCGCATGCGTGTGTGGTGGGAGGATCGAGTTTCACGGCAGCTGTGCGCGTACGTGTGTGTGTGGGGGGTCGAGATAACGCGAGGCTACGCGCTACCTGCTTACAAGGGGTGTGTGTACAAATCGCACTTTCTAAGTTACGACTCGCTGCCGCAACATTCATTGAAGCTGCTTTGCAACTGTTTTCGCGCCCCTTTTTTGCGCATTTTGTCCGTTATTCACTACTTATTATGTGTCCGCGTCCGTTAATAAGAATGTCCGTTATTTGGAGAGTATTTCTCCATAAGGCTCCATGTTAATCTGCCGGTGATTTGAAAAATGTCCGTTTTTCGGAAGTGTCCGCTATTCGGAAGTGTCCGCTAAGGGAAGTTTCACTGTAGTTCATTTTAACTAAATTACAGTTATGTTTCGGAAGTTTGATTTAGAGGTCATTTTCTTTCGAAGGATATAGAAGCATTGTTTCAGAAAACTAGGTGAGATTTTTATCGTTTGAGATACGCTTATTGGAGATCAAGTAATTTATTGTAGACTGAAATGGTAATTAAGAGATTCTGCTGAAGACGTTTTAAATCTTTTGTTGACGTAGGTTTTAATGTTAATTAAGTTGTTATCAGACGGGTTTAAGATAGTTTTGTTGCTCACGAAAAGAGTTTTAAGTTATATTTTTTTGGATACATCGTAACACTGTTGTAATTGGACACGAGGCGATAGTTTTTTTTTTTTGTAAAGTAACTGTCTCTAATGGAGAATTATACAAGGTCAGAAGCAGAGAATCTGTATTGTAAAGGTATTGAAGTTTCTTTTGTTAGTTAAATGTGTTGTGCGAACCTATTAAGGTTACAGTTTATTTATTCAAAATTGTAGTATAAGCTCTCCCTGCTCTCTAGTCACAAGGGAATTAGTTTCTTTTTATGTTTCGAAGATGCCAGTAAATGTTAGAAGTATTCAAACTTGGTAAGATGAGAGTACCATACTTGGTACCAATAAGTAGTGAGCACATTGTATTTGTATTTTATGTTTATTTATTCTGCTCTTACTACTTCTCTTTTTTTTTTGGTAACTACCGCATCCCCTAAAATATTTCTGGTTCCCCTTGAATCGCCTTAGCGGGTAAGAGTAGCTCTACCAAGGTAAGTGGGATCGTTGATCTCATCCCTCCTCAGCTAGGTGGGAGTAGTGGAACCGGTTTTCCCCTCCACTAGCTGGTGTGACCTCGCTGTGGGTATACATTCATTGCTTCAGTTCTGTGTGTTCCAGTTGAGCTCGCGCCTGGGTTGAGACCACATCAAGCCTCGCCGTCGACGCCATGGTGGTTCCCGTCGTTGGGCAGTGAAATCAGGTATTCAGGAGATACAGTGTAACTTTTATGGCTCTCAAGTTGTGGATAAAAAATACCTCTATTCGTTTGGTGGCATTCGTGGTGATGTTACTCGTCCTGCACGCCCTCGATGGGTTAGAATTCAACTTGCTTATGGACAATCACCAAGTGCTTCTCTAGTTGCTGCCACCTATAACCCAGTTGTCCAGATTCGCCTTTATTCTGCTTCTCATGTAGTCGTTGCACAGAGTAAACCAATCTTAGTCTCGTTCACTGCTTGCACGGTGACTCTATATGCTCCCGTTTTCACTGACTTTGGAATTTATGAAGGTAAAGAGATCTTACTTTCAATTATGGTGACAAATATGGGGACTGTTGGACATTCATTAATGTGAGCATGCCAATTAATGATACAGTATAAAGATCAAGTAACTGCGGATTTTGTGTCATTGCGCGGAGTGCCGGAGAGTGACATGTCCGATGAGGATGATGATTTTAGTGATGTACATACCGTCAAGTGGCTTTGAACTTGCCATGTGATCCGCCACATAGTGCGATGCAGCGCCTCTGCTTTGATCTTCAGGTGGGGTAGAGGCGACTCCAGCTATGGCAAGGCCTTGAAGTTGCGCTGGAGCTTGTTTGTACCAACTTGCCAACCACATGACTTACAATCACGTGGCGGGATACACACAGAAGGTTAATGTTGCCAGAACACCTAGTATTCCTGCAATAAATGCATTGTTAAGTGTTTTTCTCATACACCAAACAGTCTCCAAATTATATCAGTCAATCTTCACTTAAAAATGTTTTGTAGAATCTTCATCTTAATTACAGTAAAAGTTTTTTTTTTCTTCATAACTAACTTGCTTGCCCATCCTGCACAAACAGGAAAATAAATATAAATAAAATACAAAACTGCAGCTTCCACAAACTTTCCAACAGTTCCATCACAGCACACACTTGTCGCACACTGCACTGCTACCACTCATTGTGTTTTTCCAATGCCACTCACCTTGCCACTGCTGTTGTCTCCACCAGCTTTACTGTCTCCGCTGCAGACGTCACTTCCCTTACATCACATGGTCTCGCACATAGGGTAAAGGCCAAAACAACCACTGCCCGCTGAGCCACCAAAGGCTGTAGTTATACCCAGCCATGACACTGGACAGATAATTTTCACAGCTCAACGTTGACAAAAACTGACACTGATGTTTCAAGTATTGTGTCATGCTTTGATAATGGCCCAGGTTGGAAGGTGCCTCTCGACAGGCCCACCTGATGATGGAGCGGGAACAGTACATAACCCCTCTTGTAACCCAGCACAGAAGATGGAGAAGGAGGAGGTATGCAACCAAGTACTGCCTCATTACAATATGTTACTATGTAGGAAAAAGCTGTAAAACATAAAGTATGGCAAATTGTGTCCCATATAACTTACTTTTGATATTTGTTCACCACCATTCACCCTTGCTAACTTTCATGAATTTGTACAATAAACTCTGTTGTATCTGAAAATTCTTCTGTAGTTTAACAAAAATCAAATTTCTAGGTTAAACACTAGACATTTTATTAAGATAATTTTTTCTGTGCAGCCTTCAACATTTTCCTTCAATTGTTCCAATATTTCCTCATCTCAGTTTTTCTTCTGTGTCACTTTTTTATACCAGAATTTGAAATTTTCTTTCTTGAATTCCAGACTAATATTTGCATTACTTTCTTTCTCTCTTACTTTTTGTCTGCAATTTTCCTATGCTTAAGTCACTTAATGCAACTAAATCTCTTCAAGTACTTGTTTAATTCAACAGTTGACCTCTCGCTTCAGTACTCACTTGTCTAATGTGTTTCCCTTGCAATTCCACTGCAAACACAATGGCTTCACATTCAGGAGGACCTGAGTTTCGTCACCGGATCTAGTCATCCTGATTTAAGTTTTCAAATAGTTTCCCAGAATTGTTACACGTGAATGCTGGGATGATTCCTCAATACAGGCCATGGCAGCTTCCTTTCCCATTTCTTGTCATTGAATAAAGTTGTGTGTCACTGTCTCGGCTAGATGTAAAGCTCACTTATCTTGCCATTGATGAGATATGTATCCTACGTACAGCATGTATCTTCTGTCTTGTCTGCTGGTATGTTTGTATATGTATTACCCACTGGAGTATATTTCTCAGCCGTTCTTGTGATTTAAGTTATTCTTGTCCATAGCTGACTAGTAAAAAGCTTAGCAGTCATCAATACAGGAGAAAACTTTAGTGCACCCTAAATGAATTTTACTGATATCAATAACATTCTTGTAGTCAGGGTATATTAAACTACCTATCAAACTTGTCTGAAATAACTGTGAAACTTTGTCACTTACAGCCATAAAAACTCAATTTTTTAAAAATATTCTTTTCAAAATTTTTGACGTACCTCCTCAGTCGAATCCTGATACACATTCCCACTGATAGAAATGCAGTTAAGGGCATAGTGAGTATGGGGAATGGAAGACGGGGAGTGTAAGTATAGTAGCAACCTGTTTAAGGATGAAGGGCTGCTGCCCAGTTCCTCTTTTTCACAGCCACATGAACTAAGAGGACTCAAAACTAAGCATAGGCTGGCCAGGGTCGATTCATGTATGTCATCTATCAAGTGTACAGTATGAGGGTTATATTTTGTATTTACAGGATACGTGCAGGCAAGGTAATAATAATAATCAGTACAGTGTGACCATGGTTCGTGTCCTCGTATTTTTTGCATGCAGGGCTGAGGACTAACATATGTCCATTTCAGTTATTTAGTATGAATTTTCAGTTTGCTTTTGAATTTGGTGGCTTTGCAATGTTAAAGCTGCCCATGCATACGTGTGGCCAGCCAGCACACGTAACGCTTGCCCCAGTTGTTTATCAGTGTTCAGCACAGCCGGATGTGTTAGGTGAGGAAGCTTCATACTTGTCCCATAACTGAGGATTGTAATTCCGTTTATCTATCTTCTATACCGGAACCTTACATTAATTACTCACCTCCCTCATACACAGAGTTTATCATGGCATGGTTTTTTGGCCAGACACAAGCTTAAATGTAACATTTTGCTGCCAGCACAGGCAAGCAGTTAAAAGCTCTATGTGGCAGTGAACACTGCAAGTTATTTCCTACTGGATGACACGTGGTTAATTTCTGTATTGCCAGGACAAGAAATATTTTCGATTATCATATTTAATTCTCCACAACGTGTGCACCTTAGAACACTGAAGCACATTAGCAGAACGGCTTGTGGTCACTGTGTGTATGCAATTGTACCAGATTGCAGAGCACAGTAAACACCTGAAATGTATAACTTCTTTTCTTTCACAAATGCCTGAACATGTGCATGTGGTTGAACAGGGAGTGAAGAAGGTAAGCAAGTGACACCACCCTAACGTACATTGATCTCTGGTCCCGATTCAGCTGGGCCAAATATCGGTGTGGCACCCAATTCAGCATAACTATGTCTATTTTTCATTAACCTCAATACACATATGAAGCATGATTTTATCTTTATTTTTTTTTATTTTTTTTTTCAGTTTTAAAATAAGCCCTATATGTGTATTCTAGCTTAAATAAAAGGGAATTCAATAAATTTTCTTTTCTTTGTCATAAATGGCAATAATTAAGCTTTTCCTGCAGGTTGGCAAACCTGCTGCATGTACATGTATCATTCACTGGGAACATAACAGCTGCTGCCAAGTTATAAAAATTTATGAAATTAAGATATGGTGATGCCAAAAAGTATGTAAAATGTGATTAAATTACCTTTGTCACTTATAAACAAACCTCTTCCACCCATATACTGATGCAGATTTTTAACTACAGAACACTTAAATGCAGTACATAAGTTTCTTCTTCTAGAGGATTTATATAGAGAAGGACTTGATAATCTACAATATGTTTTACGACTAAAAATATCTTCTCAACTGAACAAACAAACTATGAATTTCTCCCAACTACTTTGACAAAGAGAAAAAATTCACAGCTTAATACAATATAGTAGATCTTAAATTAATTAATATTGTCGCAACCATAAAAATTAAGGTTATGTTTTTAATTTGTTGTTCGGATCCATATTTGATTTTAGTTGGGCCGAGAACCTATTTATGGTAAAGCTTTTCTTGCTAAGATGTGGTCATCTTGTTTTCACAAAAAGCGATTTGGGCCTTGGAGCACACGTGTGCCCTGTTGTTATAAAACATCAGTAGTTAAAAACACGTGTCTGCAGTTTGTCGATAATGTCACAGTACATCTGCTAGTAAATCGCGCTGAGGTTAGGTTGTTATTCATAGGCCACGTGCATTGTATTTGTACCAACACATTCGCTAGAATCATTGAGATAACTGCATGAACAACGCAAGCTTTTGTGACATAATAGCCTACATTAAGAATAGTTGTGCGCGAGTGGCAATAGTCTACTGTTTTCTTTCTCGTCCTCAGCTGTATTTGGTTGGTACACCTGGGTTAGTTCATGTCATAGCCAGTTGGCAGCACTGTCGCGCTGTGTGTTTGTTCACCATCGTTCGGGGAAGGTTAGGTGTATTTCGAAGTTCTAAACTTCCCTTCCGGAGAAACGTTTACGTGGTGATCATAAACGTCAAGAGACCAATTTTTATATTAGGACTGAGCTTCGTTGTTCAGAGTGTATTGTTGGTCAGTTGTTGATGAATCATTAGCACAATCTTCTCGTGAGCTTTATGCGTCAAGCATTACACGATCAAGGTGTTGAGAGTTAACCATATAGGTTTCGGGTGAAAAGTCATGTAGTTCAATAGTTAAATTAGGTAACTAAATGTCGTAGCTCACCTGTGGTTAAAAGTAAATTTATTTTATTCCGTTTCGGTTTGGTATAAAGGTAAAATGTGAAATTGCTGTCTCGGGCACTAAAGAAGTCAAGCCTATAACGTCGCAGATTATTTTACCAAGACAAAGGGCTGGATCCCTTTTCCAAATTTTTCGATTACGAGGCAAAGGTCGTCTCGTCTCATCTGGGAGCAGCTCGACACGCCAAAACAAATTCTTTCCAATTTCTAATTTACGTTAGTCTAACTTTATGTATTAGATTAAAACAGTCCAAGTGTAAACAAACTTTTTTAAAAAACTTGACTTTAAACGGCACAATCTATTTTAAAATCAATTCCTTTTACTATCTTGTTTTATAAAAATCTTTAACTAATTTATTGTACCTGTTCTAAAAAGGCTGATTACTATTTTCATTTTTAAATAAACAGAAAAACTAGATCTATTCAAGTCTTTCTTTCCTGAAGGTAAAGTGTCCCCTTTATTTATTTGGTTTTTTGTAACTTTTAACCTATTGAAGGTTCACCAAATTAGTAGAGGCAGAAACTTGGTCCTGTTTCTACATGAACTTAGATCCCCGGTTTTCTACATAGTGTCTGCCAGATTGTAAAAGTAAAATTTAATGACTTCTTAGTGACTTTTTCTTAAAAAAACTGTTCAAACAGAATTAATTGATAATTTTTTGAACAAGTGCAACACGGCCGATAATTATCATTACGTTTCCTACAATTGCTGATAGAGCGAAGCATGTCCAATTTTAAAATGTGTAATAAATATATACCTAAATTTAAGTTGTCTTTATGAAGATGACTATGAAAACTAATAAACAAACTAATTATTTATTTTACTTTCAAAGTGCACGAGAAATACTAGTAGTATAAACATGCACGTTTGACAAATGATTAGACAAGAATCAAACAACCGAAAATAATTTTCATGACTTATACCAAAATATACTTCAAATTAGTGACTATTGTGAGACTTTCGTGACATTTTTAGACAATTCGTGACTTTTTCAGGACTTTCGTGACTTCAGTGACCTAGTAGACATCCTGTAGTAAATCTGCCTATCGCAGATGTAAGCGAGTGTTGTGTAAGCTCTACCCCTCACTCCCTATCACTTGTTTTAGGTCATGTAGCTGTGTTGAGCTACGACCTTTAGTCTGTAGTTGTTTTTAGGTTAGGTTTACTTTCTTGAGGAAATACAATGTAGCTTATCGCAGGTCTCTAGGTGGACACCCCCAATAGTTGTGTGATTAGTGTAATTTGAGTATAGTTTTAGTAGGGGCCTGCGATAGAAGGGTATTTGTTTTATTTAGGCAGGGGTGGTTAGATGTTTGTAGTTTGTGTAGTGTATTGTCAGAGTCGTAGTGGTGTGTTGACGACGGATCTGGCAATCGAAGATCATGGTGTATGTAAGTGTTTTTGGTTATTTTACTAGTACCACCCTGCCTCAGTATTAATTTAGGTATAAAGTGTATTTAGGTATTCTGGAGGAATGGTGTTGTGTATTGGCCACGTCTCCAGGCCAGTGAACCAACCACCAAAGTTTATTTATTCAGTTATGAGTAGGTTAAGCCTAAAAGGTAAGTGACAACAACTTACCTGCAACTTTTCAGGTATTTCAGATATAGTCCAGTTTAGTATACATTTTTTAGTACGTTACAATATAACTGCCTCATATGCATTGATACAATGAGAGTTTTCATATGTGTATTTATGATTAAAATTAATGATAAAATATACATTTGAAATATTTAACTTATCTTACTGTTACCATACTTTGAAAAACAAAGATACAGAATTTGCAGATTATTTTAGCATTTACTCATGTCTTGTTTAGATTCTTAATAATGTTCCTTTGCACTTATTTAGTCAATTCTGAGACTGAGAAAATAACAAAGCAAGAAATGTGATGAATAATCATTAATATAATGCTGGGTATATTATTTTGTTAATTAAGGTGTGAATTTAATGTAAATGAAACTAAAATTGCAAGTATACATTTGCTATTAGTTGCTATTAGTAAACATATACAATTCACCAAAAGGAAACAAAAACTGCCCACCTTGGTTTTCTCAAAAATTAATTAATTTAATCATACACTAAACTGTGAGATCATTAGTAATATTAAAAAAAATCATTACATTAATTTTGCAATTCAAAATTAACGTAAAAATCAAATAATTAAAAAAATTTTAGGAGGTTTGTTAAAATAACGAACGCTGGTTACTCATATCCTATTAACAGCATTCAAAAATATAACAATACTCTCAATGATACTCTGGAAATAGCTAATGTATTTGGAGAACATTTTTCCTCAGTATACTCTCAGCATAATCTTAATTGTAGGCTTTCGTGGCTAGAGTCATATGTATCTCTGCATAAGATTAAAATAACTCAGTCACACTCTAAGGTCTCTAACATTGACATTTTCAATGTCGGTCGGTCCTAAGAACTTAGTGTTATGGGCAATCAAGAAATTCAAACCAACCAAATCTACCAGGCTTGATGGTATCGCAAACTTTATTACTAAGGCTTGTCACCGCTCAGTTAGATTGGAGAGGAAGTTGGCTGATTATTAAAATTTGGGGAAGGTGTAAGATGAAGCGGAGATGGTGTTGGATTGCAAAATGGGCGCCACCTAGCAGTTTGCCCGGCTAGGACGGTGTGTTGTCGATTCAGGGCGTGGTTTGTTCGGCTGGCGGTCCTCTCCTTCCTGCAGTGGTGGGTGATGATGTAGTTGGTGGCTACAACGTGGGAGCACTCAGAGAAAACTAGCTAACTCACCACGTGGGTTCTCTCAGGTCACCCACACAACCCCTTGCCCTAGGACTAGAATGATAGTCAGCTCTGCCAAGTTATTAAATAATTCACAACAGACTTACATGATGAGCTGTGTTTTATTTGCAACTACACAGGTAACACGTTACAGTGGTGCCATGTGGTCACACACACAATGAAAATACACTTTCACTCTCTCGTTTAAAGGGCCTTTTAAGTTGGCACGTAGGCCAGTTCAATTACATTTGCACACAATAAAGATGAGTCTCTGTAGTAGAGACCTGGTAACACTTTGTCGGAGGCGGCCGGCGGCCGTAAATGCAGATTCCTCGGCCCGGACGCGCAGGCGGAGAAATTAAGTTTAAGAGCATAGGCGATAAGCAGACGAGCTAAAACACGAGGTAAACGAAGAGGGCGAAAAGATGATGAGAGAACATAATTACCTATTGCAGTTACTATCAGTGAAAGACAAAGTTGAGAGCCCTCTCCGGGACGCACATCCTACCTCGTAGCCAACTTACGATGAACTGGGCGACAAAAATGGCGTCGTGCGTGCTCCTAGCCGGCAGGTACGTTAGAGTACCGTTACGATAATGACAATGAAATTTAGGTGAATACAATTACAAGTCAAGTGGCGGTGAGACATATAAAAAATAATAAGAATTACTGGTGATGACAATTTACTTAATTAACATTTCTTTAAATTAACATACAACAAAACACTGACCCTGAAATGTGTGACCACGTGGCTAAATAAAACTAGAAAGACTTAATATTAAGATGGCTCGTGCTGAAGGCATATTGAATGCTGGCCGCAGGTCAGTCTTCAGTTTGTTAATATTAGTTTCATATTACGTTAATAAGCACTGTCTGATTAGCAGTGAGGTTGGTGGTGGTGGGGCGTTGTGACGTCACGTGGAGGCGGCGATTCAAACTTTCACACGTGTCGCTGGCACACGACCCCGCACTAACCGGCACTGTTGTGAATTGGGCCTATTTCATGACGTACTATTGACACACTCATTTTTTTCCCCCGTACCTGCGGCCATACCTGCTGCAACAGGTATGTCTTTGATTAAATGTAGCTTTTCCATTTTGTCAATTAAACTAAGAATTTTGCGATATTCTCTTTGGTTTAGAAGGATCACAACAGCCTTTCATTTTAGGAAACATTACGCTGCAAGCCACAGAATTGTGTATAATTGTACACAATAAAGGCACTTCAGGGAAGTGTACTACATGCAGGGGGAAAGCAGGCAAACAAGACAATGTAATTAAATACACGTGTGTGTTCTGTGTGGAAGCAGTTTGCAGGCAGGTGACAGGCGACAGCGAGAAGATCTATGCAAGTGAAGTACAGCATCCCGCACATTCGACACTGCATCGCTTCCTTGCCCATCCCGCCCGCACCCTTGCTGACCGCTGGTAAACAAAACTTACCGCGAGCACCAAGCACATTGCGTAACAGAGTAGATAACAGTGGCTGACAACACGAAACTAGCTGCTCTCTCATACACTGAGAGTGGCGCACTAGTAGTTAGTGCGGCAAACTATGTGCGCGCATGCAAGAATACTAATTCTTTAAAATTTTGTGTTTATATTTAAAATTTTTTTCCCTCATTTTCCAACCGCGGTTGGTGAAAACCGCGGATATTAAGTCCGCGGATAAGGTGGGCCGACTGTAAATGTTTTATAGCCATTTGTGTTGGGTCTGTTGTGTGTTACTTCTAGTGTACAACTGTTACTGGTTTTGGCTGTTTTTGTGCACTTAAAACCTTAAACAAATATAAATTATTTCATCATTATTAATATTAAATTTAATAAAATTTTTCTTATCAAATTGTTTTGAAAAATTATTTAAATTGGGCAGATCAGTTTAATGTAATATTTTGGCTTTCTAGGGTTTGTTTACATATTTTGATACAGGTCGTGGTTCAAGATAGAGGCTTCTAGAAGGTTCCAGAAGGTCAAGAAGTGTTGTTGGGTACGTTATAAATCCTAACTTCCGTTCCCACATTTGGGAAAACTATATTTTTGTTAGTTAGATGGTTGATGCTGGTTCAAGCTTGGTGATGTGGCTCTGCCAGCCTGTGGGAAAGGCCTCTGTTATGCCTTGTTCCTGGCAGTGTAAGCCAAGAGTAATGTACAGTGTACGAATGTAGCATACACAGAAAACACCTATGATAGAACTTTATTTCCATATTTTTCGAACACATGTAAATCTGTTAAATTGCATTGCTGCCGATGCAGGAATTCATTAAGGCAACAGAGTTTTACAGCAGCGAGCAATTTCTATGTGAACTTTCCCACAGCTTAATGACACCATCTCAGATTACAATGATTGTGATGGATGTGCCGGGAATGTGAGTAGGTAACAAACTTGATTGTTACAATACACGGACAGAACTCTAACTTCATGTCCCCTTTCATTTGTAATATCCAAATATGAAACATAATTTGTTTATTTCAAGTGATTTCATTTTTTACCCAGAGCTTAGGATAGGAAAATCTAACTGTATGTAGTGTTATCTTATGATGTCTGCGGTCGTGCAGCTGAAGTAATACTACAATATGTAGCCGTCAATGTGTAACTTTCGCACTTTACACATTCTTTCTTGTCATTTTCATGATTTAGGCCACCAATGTATAATTTGTGTATGCCCTGCTAAAGGAAGCTCTAGAGTTATTGCTTGGCAACTGTGGCGTTGCTTATCCGCTGTCATCTACCATCCCAGTTTTAAAGCACCTCGCCATTACACATTTGAGAGAAAATTTAGCGACGTTGCCAAACCTACGCTCGTACATCCCTGAGCCACTTCAGTGAGTGTCAACACATTCAACGAAAAATGACTGTTACAAACAATCCATCCTTTACCTCAGTTATTCACTACTGGACCCGACCATGTGTTGTCATTTACTGTGACTGCGAGTAAAGTAGTCGAGTTACAGCTTTGTTCTGACCATAATTTGTTGCGTGCCCTGGCAACTAAATCCGGTGACTATTTTTTGACGATCACTGAAGAAATAAATAACAGTCAGAAAGTTTTGAATCTTTTAAAGTTTAAATTTTGGCATTTGCTGTCTGTCACGTGTTTAAGCGCTCTACATGTGAGTTTGTTTTAAGGTTCCAAAGGCAGGGTGAACCGAAGCATGAATTTATTGACAATGTGGTTAGATATGAACAAGCATTAAATACGTATTCCACGGGGGAGGAGCTAGTAGAAATTTTAATGGCGAACTTAACACCTCACGTAAGACAACTTTGTACTTTGAGCACTATGCCAAAGTCTTTACGAGTTGCGGACTTTAGTTAGTAAAGTTCATAGACAATTAGGCACTGCTGCTTAATATCATGCTGCTTTTCCTCCTCCTACACATTCCGCTAGTTTGTCAAGTAGTCGTAAGGTTCAGGAGGCGAACCTGGTGATTGTGAGGCCGTCCCGTGTCATACGTACTGACGCAGAGAGGCATAGGTGCGCTAATTGTGCTGAAAGGGGACATGTGAGGAGTGATTGTGGCCACCTTTCTGTTCTGCTAAATAATCAACGTTATCATTGTGGTCATATGGTGCACACGAGTACAAACTGTTCGGGAAACGAATGAAGACTGGAAACATGCATAGCAATTCCAACTTAACTCTTGTAAGTTCGCTTATACTGCATTGAATTTTGTGAGCACAACGTTCGACAGGTGTGTTGTTGAGGCTCTTGTTGATACGGGAGCAAAACAATGTTTAGTGAGCACAATTTATTGATTCACTTCCCACTTTAGTGGTGAAACTTTAATTTAATGTTTATTTACGTACTGAAACATGCCTGCAGGTTTGCATAGTCAACAGTCAAGTAGCGAAGTTGGATCGCTGTGTTTATTTGCATTTCAAAATTGGCAGGTTTTCTTGGACATATCATTTTTGGATATTTCCTGGATTAAGTCAGGACGTTTTTTTAAGATTAGAATTTTTAGACGTGACACTTAATTTTGACAATTCTACCTTGTCATTTGGTTTTGCTCCCAACATTAAAGCGTGTTTGCATTTGTGCACCAGTCCACTTGCCAGGTCCTTGACAATGAATCAGGTTAAGGCAGCCTTGGTGGAAGAAACTTAGTTGGCTGCTTCGCATGACAATCTGATGACATGCTCACATCAAAGATCCGGAAATGTGATGATCTGCCCCACACGTTTTCCTTGACTGATAACACACTGGTTCATGAACGTAATTTTCAATGTGCTGTACCGAAGCTGGAAGCTTTTCGTAAAATTTTTGATCAATTGCTGGCAGATGGTATTCTTCGCCTGAATTTTAGTAAAAAAATAAAGATGGTGGATAATGTCTGGTGGTATATCACAACAGTATAAATCTAAAATTGTGAACAGTCCCTTTTCTTTGCCCACAGTCAAGGATGTATTACATCTTACAAAGGCTAGGTATTTTTCAGTGCTGGGCTTGAATAACAGTTTTCATTAGCATCTTTTGGATCCCACCTCTCATAAATACACTGCGTTTAGTACACCGTGGAACCAGTACTAGTTTACACATATCCATATAGGAGCAAATTTTGGTAGTCAGGCTCTCAGTAGAGTACTCTATCAAGTTCTTTCAGACTATAAATATGATAGTGTTTTCAATGGATTCTTGAAGTGAATTTCAATGAGAACGTCTGCACTAAGTGCATATAAAAAGAAATCTATGTGTGCTGAAATTTTGAAATTTGAAGTCAATTTGATGTAACTACAGCTACTTAAAGTTTGTGCTTTTAAAACGCCCGCGGAAACGTGCAGTGATGTTACAAGCAGTACGCATGGAGCCTTGGCAAGCTAGCTGACTGCTGTCGCACTCCGGCAGACTACACTTGGTCAATAAAAAATTATTTTTAAGTCTGTTACAGTGGCTCGTTTGGTTATACGTGCGTAGCTAATCATAAAATGTAAAACATGTTATATTTCAAAAGTATTCGAGTCGGAGGTTTTGTAAAAGTTTAGTGTTACGCACATTGTTATATCGCAACCGAGCACTGTATTATGCAATAATACACTAAATAAACCTGTTTACTGGTGCAAACCATTACTATATTTAATTATTTAACACCCATATATTTACTTTACTATAGAACCACACCAAGTGTCGGCCACGATGGTGCAATGGTTACTCTCTGGGCTGATATTGGAAAACTTAAGTGAGTACAATAATCTTTCGGGTCAGTATAATATTGTTTCTCAGATTTTTCATGGAATCGTTGATTCTTTATCCAAATCTAATACCTTGTATAATCAATAGTATTTTGTAATTCATTACGGATGTTAGGTTCATGTGCAATACATAAATTAATACAGCAAAGAATACTTCTGGGCTATTGTGTGGTTTTGGTTTGACGTACCGCAAAAAAAAAAATTGTTCTTTATGTTGTATAACAGTGTAGTATAAGCCTACTGCAGTACAATGTACCACTAATGATGTGTTGATTACGTTATATGTGCAGTAACGAGTGACTGAACACGCATAAAATAAACATATTTAGCCTTGATGCAAGCTTAACCATATATCACATATTATTTTAATGTAGGTACACTATCCTACTAGATCACATAAAAAAAACACTTTCTCCATTCACATTCAATTTAAATCACTGTTTCTTTCGCGAAAATCTGCCATTTCAGATATCATATTAATATGGTTGCGAAAATGGAAAATAAATGGTATAACAAAATTAATCAAACCTTTTTGTATCAGACACTTGTAAAACTATAAAATAGTATTATTTAAAAAATACATGACGTACGTGTTTTGGAACCCGGATACTTAAAAATAGTACCCAAGAACCGTAACCAATACGATACACTTTACCCACTGAGTGCCATGCTAGCTTAAGCCTTTACATGACCAGTGCTGGCAGTTAAGGCTTGTGACGTGGACCAAACAAAATATGTTTTTGGTCGCCTGCTGCTTCCCCGAACTTTGCTTGCTTCCCATTCCTAAAATATAGTGTTTAGAAGAAAAATCTTTTTGGTATATTCATATCTCTTCATTGTTAACAATATGGCATACATTTCAAGGTATTTAAAATTTCATGCAAGGGGTCCATTATGTCAATGACGTTATAGTACATAGTCCGACATTCGAGGCTCACACTGAACACCTGGAGAAAGTGTTGACATGTATGCATGTATGCGAGAGGTAGGTCTCACTGTTAATCCAGCTAAGGTAGCATTGGCCCAGTCCCAAGTGAAATTTCTAGGGAACATTATTTCTGAGGGTAAATTATTAATGGACACAGATTGTGTGGCTCCAGTTGTGAATTTTCCTCGTCCACGCAATTTTAATGGCGTTCAGAAATTCTTAGGTTTGCTAGGATATTACTCAAAATATACTACCCACTTTTCTGAATTGGCTGCTCCGTTAAATAAATCGAAGGAAAAGAATGTTGATTTTGTCTGTGGTGTTGACCAGGAAAAGGCATCTGTAGCTATAAAACAGGTTTTGTCTTGCCCTCCGGTCTTGCATTTACCTAATTTTTCTGAGAGGTTTATAGTGCAGGTGGATGTGTCCTCTCTTGCTTTAGGCGCTCTGCTTGGCCAGAAAATTAATGGATGCATGCACCCTTTGCTTTTGCTAGCGGATGTTGTCAGAGTCTGAAAAATGTCTGGGCACATACGAAAAAGAGACCTTGACATGTCTTTTTGGCTTAGAAAAATTTGCCTCGTATGTTGAGGACGACGAATGCACTGTCAATACGGATAATCAGGCCCTTAGTTGTGTGTGTGTTAAATCATCCCAATAAGCTAGGCAAGTTGGGGCGGTGGATGTTCCGCTTGTCTCGTAACAGATTTAAAATTCATCATGTTCATGGGAGGATAATGTTCCAGCATGTTTGACCCTACTGAGTTTTTTGTAGACGATGTAGAACCAATGGATTCAGGTGCTCTACTGCAAAGTTTCTCTAAATGCTTCACTAGCATTAAGGATGGTCAGAAAGACGACACTTGGTGTGTATAGGTATGCAATTATTTAGCTCAAGGTGTGCCTGTTCTTTATGTAGAAGAGCAAGAAATTTTGTACTTTACCGGTAAGTCTGGATGTGTGAGGAAGGTATTAGTTCTGTTGTCTATGTGCCCGCTAATCTTCCACTAATACCATGGTTCTATGTTTGGTGGACATTTGAGGATAAACAAGACTTTCAAAAATCTCAGCTATATTTGCATGGCCCGGCTTAAAGCAGGATGTTGCTGCCTATGTTTGCAGCTGTGAGGACTGCCAGAATTGTAAATAGGCACAGCAGGCGAATTTTGGTAATAATGTAGGTAAACCGCTGATAGCTCCATGGCAGATTGCACATCCTCATATTTTTGGCCCTTTTGAACGTTCCTGGAGTGGAAACGTCTTTGGGTACTTATATTGTCAGATACATTTTCAAAGTTTGTATTTTGTTACCTTTAAGTAACATGAAAGCTGTAACTATAGTTAAAGGCATTGACTTCCCACCTGTAGAGAATTTTTGGTGCCATAGAGCATATTGTCCCCAACAATGCCCATTAGTTTGTTTCTGAAGCATTTAAGAATACATGTTTTCTGTGGGCAATGAAGCATGCTACATGGAGCACTTATTATCCTTATGGAATTTAGATAGAGTGCTTCAACAAAAATTTGAAGGACTGTCTCACCATATTTTGCGATTTGGAACTCATTAATTTATGGTTTAATTGTGCTATGAATTGTGCCATTGGGGTTTCCTTTGTATTATCCCTTTTCTTGGTCATAAACCTTCCCATCCATTATGCAATGTGTGGGATCTTTCATCTCCTTCATCCCCATTGAATGATGTTGACCAGGACAGGTTGTCTCGCCGTGGCAAAAAGGGCAGTCGCGGAATGTTTGGCTATGTCTAAGGTTGACCCTGACTTTGGTTTATGCAAGAATTTTTTGCTTCCTGAAGCGAGTGCAAAGCTGAGTGGGCAAATATTTGTTGAGTTTAAGGGGCCTTATACATTAAAGAAGTTTCTTGGTCCTAATACAGTTCTTTTGAAGATACCAAATTCTCTCGGAGAACGCCGAAGGCTCATATTAGCCATTTGAAGCGATTTGTGTTTAGATCATAAGTATTTATTGTGACGCTTCCCTTCTGCGTCTTGCTGTGTGTTGCTATTTGGACTATTGCTGTTGTAGTCTACTGCAGTTGGTGTTGAGGTTATGTTAAGTTTGCGCGTGCTCCGGATAGCTCAGTTGGATTAGTTTTCTCTACATCATTAGCCAGTTTTTAACTTTAAGTGAGACACTCCAGATTCATCAGCAGTTATATTTATTTATCTAGGTGCATTACATTGCATGAAGTTCGGTACCGTTCAGTATAACAAAAATAAATAAAAATATTGCAATTTGCATTTAAATTCACTTTTCTACAGACGCTTAGCTACCATGATTCTTCCGTCCGACTTGTCGTATGGGCTAAGTTCTACCCAGTTATTAGCTTAGTAAACAAAACAAAAAAAAAACGAAACAAACTGACGAAAACATTAAGGAATATCTGTAA
>PNEQ01021092.1:0-17691 GCA_003012365.1 Medauroidea extradentata
GAGGTTATTTATCCCGACTGACTGTCTGGTAAAGGGTAGTAGCAACCACTGACCCTCACGTAGAGGGTAGTTATCCCCAATGACTGTCTCGTAGAGAATAATTATATACCACTGTCCGTCTCATAGAGGGTAGTTATAACCACTGACTTTCACATAGTTGGTAGTTATTCCCAATGACTGTCTCGTAGAGGGTAGTTATTACCACTGATTATCTCGTAGAGGGTAGCTATTACCACTTACTGTCATGTAGAGGGTAGTTATTACAACTGACTGTCAGATAGAGGATATTTATTGCCACTGACTGTCTCGTAGAGGGTAGTTATCCCCGCTGACTGTCTCGTAGAGGGTAGTTATCACCACTGACTGTCTCGTAGAGGGTAGTTATCACCACTGACTGTCTCGTAGAATGTTGATGATACCACTGACTGTCACTTAGAAGGTAGTTATCACCATTGACTGTCTCGTAGAGGGTTGTTACCACTGACTGACACGTTGAGGCTAGTTATCAGCACTGACTGTCTCGTAGAGGGTTGTTGTTACCACTGACTGTCTCTTAGAGAGTAGTTATAACCAATGACTGTCAAATAGAAGGTAGTTAACCCCCCTGACTGTCACGTAGTTGGTAGTTATCACAACAGACTGTCTCGTATAGGGCAGTTATTACCACTGACTGTCTCGTAGAGGTAGTTATCACCGCTGAATGTCTCGCAGGGTGTAGTTATCACCACTGACCTTCTCGTAGAAGGTAGTAATCACCACCGAATGCCTCGTAGAGTGTAGTTATCACCAATGTCTGTCACGTTGAGGGTAGTTATCACCACTGACTCTCTCTTAGAGGGCAGCTATCACCACTGACTGTCTCATAGAGGGTAGTTGTTACTACTAAATGTTTCGTAGATAGTATTTATTAGCACTGAATGTTTCGTAGAAGATAGATAACAACTGACTGTCGCGTAGATGGTTGTTATCACCACTGACTATTTCGTAGAGAGTAGTTGTCACCACTGTCTTTCTCGTAGTGGGTAGTTAACGCCACTATCTCGTAGAGAGTAGTTATCACCACTGACTGTACCGTAGTGGGTAGTTATCACCACTGACTTTTTCGTAGAGGGTAGTTATTACGACTGACTGTCTCGAAAAGGGTAGTTGTCACCACTGACTGTATCGTGGAGGGTAGTTATCACCACTAACTGTCTCGTAGTGGGTAATTATCGCCAGTGACTTTCTCGAAGAGGGAAGTTATCACAACTGACTGTCTCCTAGAAGGTACATATCCCCACTGACTCTCTTGTAGAGGGTAATTATTATGACTGACAGTCTCGTAGAGGTAGTTATCACCACTGAATGTCTCGCAGGGGGTAGTTATCACCACTGACTTTCTCGTAGAAGTATTTATCACCACCGATTGTCTCGTAGAGAGTAGTTATCACCAATGACTGTCTCGTTGAGAGTAGTTAGCACCACTGAATGTCTCGTAGAGTGTAGTTATCACAACTATCTGTCTCGTAGAGAGTGGTTATCACCAATGATTGTCTCGTAGAGGGTAGTTATTACCATTGACTGTCTCGTAGAGGGTATTTATCACCACTGACTTTCTCCTAGAGGGTACATATCCCCACTGACTCTCTTGTAGAGGGTAATTATTATGACTGACTGTCTCGTAGATGTAGTTATCACCACTGAATGTCTCGCAGGGGGTAGTTATCACCACTTACTTTCTCGTAGAAGTATTTTTCACCACCGATTGTCTCGTAGAGAGTAGTTATCACCAATGACTGTCTCGTTGAGTGTAGTTAGCACCACTGAATGTCTCGTAGAGTGTAGTTATCGCCACTGACTATCTCGTAGAGGGTAGTTATTACCACTGACTGTCTCGTAGAGTGTAATTATTGCCACTGACTGTCTCGTAGAAAGTAGTTATCACCACTGAAAGTCTCGTAGAGGGGAGTTGTCGCCACTGAATGTCTCGTAGAGGGTATTTATGACCCATGACTGTCACGTAGAGGGTAGTTATCTTCACTGACTGTCTCGTAGAGGGTAGTTATCACCACTGACTGTCTCTTAAAGGGTTTATATCCCCACTGACTGTCTTGTAGAGCGTAATTTTTACCACCAACCGTCTCGTAGAGGTAGTTATTACCACTGAATGTCTCCCAGGGGGTAGTTATCACCACTGACGTTCTCGTAGAAGGTAGTTATCACCACCGAATGTCTCGTAGAGTGTAGTTATCACCAATGACTGTCACGTTGAGGGTAGTTATCACCACAGACTGTCTCGTAGAGGGTAGTTATCGCCAATGACTGTCTCGTAGAGGGTAGTTATCACCACTGTCATGTAGAAGGTAGTTATCACCTTTGACTGTCTCGTATAGAGTAGTTATCACCACTGACTTTCTCGTAGAGGGTAGTTATTACCACTGACTGTCTCGTTGAAGTTATTTATCACCACTGCCTCTCTCGTAGAGTGTAGTTATCACCACTGACTGTCACGTGGAGGGTAGTTATCACTAATGACTGTCACATAGAGGGACGTTATCACCACTATCTGTCTTGTAGAAGGTAGTTATCACCTCTGACTGTCTCGTAGAAGGTGTTTATCACCACTTCCTGTCTCGTAGAAGGTAGTTATCAGCACTGACTCTCTCGTAGAAGGTAGTTATAACCACTGCCTGTCTCGTAGAGGGTAGTTATCACCACTGACTGTCACGTAGAGGGTAGTTATAACTAATGACTGTCACATAGAGGGACGTTATCACCACTAACTGTCTCGTAGAAGGTTGTTGTCACCTCTGACTGTCTCGTTTGAAGGTGGCTATCACCACTGACTGTCACGTAGAGGTAGTTGTCGACTTAGAAGACTGCACCATAGTTCAGAGACTTGCTGCTAGAAGCTAGTGTGAGACTTGATGCTCGAGCGGTTTCGCCCTTATTACTTCCACTATACTGGGTCTCGCACTGGAAAAATATATTCACCTTTGTGACCATCCTAGCAACTACACTTGGCTCCACGCTGTTATAAACAATAACTGACGTATAACTGTCGTGTGCTTTTACGACTGTCAAGGTTGTTGAGCTGTTCGAAAAAATGCAAAAGACCTCAAAAGTAAATAATTAAACACATATATAAAGTACATAACATTCCTCCTCTCACCCGGGTTAATCGACGAAGGAAGACTGAACTATAGATTATGCGTACAGCTTTAAAATTTGTTTTTAACGAAATAATTTTAAATGGTTTTTCAGGCATCCTGGGTATTGTCGTGTTGTGTCACAGAAGACATGAGACAAGGTGCAATCCTAATCCCCTCAATTTGATCTCGCATATGCTCAATAAATTTCACTGTCATTAACGCGAAAACATGAGACATTTAATGATGCTAGATTAAAGGCTTTGGTAAATTTCTGATTATTAATACACTCTAATTGGTTATTGTAACATGCAAGATGTTCGGTAGGAAAGTGATTGCTAATGAGAGAAGAAGGGAGTAACAATAAGTGAGGGGAGATGGCGGAAGTGAGTGAGAGAGTGTATTCAGCACTAATATCGATGTGATTAGCGCTGGTGGGGGGTGATACGAGGTGAGTATGGAGTAGCACTGGAAAGAAAGGGCGGGGGAAGCTGTAGATCCCCTAGACATCGTGCGGCACGATACCCACAAGGAACACACTGGTGTGTGCTGCTGTGGTTAAGATCTCTGGCACAATGGATGGTGGTTACTGTTGTTGAAGGCGATGGTCTGTATTGGCGACAGTTGAAGGTCAGTCAAGCAGTCTGCTGTCACGTACTTCCTAGCCTCGCGCTACCTACAACAAGGGACTGGATTATTTCGCGAATACAATAACCCGCAAGCTAGAATCCATTGCACTATACATACTCAAGCCTCGTATATTAATTCATAGTCTGTTGTTCCACTGAGTAGCAGCTGGTGGACGAATAGTCGGGGCTTGTGCATACATAGGATAGCAGATTCTATCAAGCCTGTCATTGAATTAGCGACATTATCCTGTCCCTACAAATAAGAGATGGCAGGACTGCCTTCTGCTGTTTGCAGTTGGTCACGAACTCATTTCAAATCTCATTTCCGGTAGTTGTTGTTCGTGTTGTTAGAAAATTTCAAAATATTGGACACATAAGTACAACCAGTCAATAAAACTGCAGCATTCGGATTGGCCTAAGTCATGTTTAATGCTAACAATAAACCATTATTAAGCCTATTTTTATTTATAATTTCATCAAACGCTTAAACATAAGACTGAAATTCGGGTTCGAAATATATCAAGAATTTTCAGCCACCTATAACGTATAACTACGTGACATACCAGAATGTATTGTGCCAACCCATGCTTCTTACACCAAACATTAACAACATCACCCACAACAACCGTCCAGTATAACAGTTTGTTTCTATCAGTCGCGGCGAGCGGCGAGGGTGAAGTTGACATATTCCTGTGTCGGCCAATCAGAAGCACGAAATGACATAAATGTCGGGCAACAGACGTATCTTATATCGGTCGCGTTAAATAAGGGAAAAGTCAAGTTATGTTGTAAATCACTTTGCAGAATGAACGCGTCCTTAACTCTCTGTGGTACATTTCCACGAGTCAAAACATTTACGTATGCTTTATGAATAAAAATCTGTTTTAAAAAAATTATTTATCGTTACTCTCTCACTTATATTGTTCCTGCTGGATACAGACGAACAATGTTACTGAAAAAATCCATTAATATAAAACTGCAACCATGTACCTAGTAGTCATACAATGAAGTATGAAACATTGGAACATCATCTTTTTCACTTGTGCGATTCGCCACAGATCTTATCCGAAGGCTACAGTTATCGTTGTTTGATAGCTCTAGTGTCTATTATTTGAAGCAATGTACCCAGAATGTAACCCATCTGGCTCTGATGACGGGCGTAATAATGAAGTAATATACGTGTAATAAAATACAATACAGTCTGATATAGGGTAGTTTGATGTTTCTCTGGCAGAAGATTCACTAAAGGGTAACAACAATTCTTGCACATCAATTAAACTCTAAAATCTGTATCAAACAATTCATTCAAATTATTTGGCTCCAGCGATTTCGCTAAGCAGCGACGATACACCGTAGAAGGAAATACTCGGAGTTTCGCTGTTGTAACTCATGCCTTAGTCGCGAGACGGCCCAGAAACTGAGGTCTTGGCGTGGTTGGCTGGCCTCGAATATTTCCTTAGACAATTAAGTCCTACGAACACGCTGTGTTCACGATGTAGTGCATGCCAGAATGACCTTGAAGGAGAATAATATTCAAGACAGGTATCAGATCATGATCATCAGTCAAGACTTGCAGCAGTGTTCCTGAATAACCTAACAATTGTGTACAACATAGTAAACTTGATAACAGTATTTAGAGCGATAACCAATTAAAAGGAAACAGGAAAGCCAACATTGGTGCGGCTAAGATTGAAATATTCTTCATTCCTGAATAATAATTCATCGACAGCTGCAGATGAAATGCAAATATACTTCATTCCTACATAATTGACCGAGTGTGAGGGAGAAGTGAGGCGAGAGACGGGAAGGGTAGAGCTGAGTAACGACATGCCAAGGACTTGTAGAGAATAACGTGGCTTGTAAACTGACGTTGTTTGTTTACTTATATACGCAGTACTAAATATAATGCGATGCTGATATTGACTTAACACGAATCATTAAAAGAAAAAATGCTCATGAGCAAGTAATAGAAAAATCACAGCATTCGCAAATAAAAATAAATAAATAAGTTAAATAAATGGTTCTCAGCAACTATATGTTGATTTTTAAAAATGGGAAAATAAATTACATGTAACTTATTACAGTAAATAAAGACACAGAATGTCAGAAGTGCTTGTCTAATGTAACGATACTATTATTGCTGGTGTAAATTCTACAAAACGTCTCGCTTTTTATATTAACAAGCACTTAAATTGAAAAGAGTGTACAAAATACATAACTAATAAACTACGCGAAGCATGTACGCACCTCTCTTAGACGTCTTTCATCATTAATATTAAAGGAAACCTTAAAACAAATATATTTAGCTTATTTTCTAGCTAGACTTACTTATAGAATCGTTTTATGGGGTAATTGACCATTGAAACGTCATTTTCCAGTATATAAAATATTAAATATAATTACTTACGTTTTGTGATGTTAAGTGGTGGTCATAAATCTAGACTTGATTATATTTAAATGATGTTATAAATAATTTCATTTGTTTTATGCCAAAACTATCAACGTACCATAATTTAATGATATTATAAATAATTTCATTTGTTTTATGCCAAAACTATCAACGTACCATAATTTAATGATATTATAAATAATTTCATTTGTTTTATGCCAAAACTATCAACGTACCATAATTTACCCCCCGACATGTTGCTTAAACAAAACCAGTTTTTGTGCACACGTAGGTGTGAACCCAACTGCAAACAACCTCATGTATGTTTGTGTAGTTGTGAACTCGACATTACAAACTGTTGTGTATTCGCGTTCAATACAAATATAAGTCAGGTTGAGGACAGTCGCCTACACAGACTGGTCAGTGGCTGGTACATAGAGGCGATGTCACACTTGCAACACGTGTTTGTGGCGACCTTACTGCTTCCTACTTGCTCCATGTCCTCAGACACGTGCATGGTCTTCAAGTGCATATAAGAAAAAAAAAAGGGGGGGGGGGTCCTGAGAATGGAGCAACAGTGGAATGGCTCCGAGAAAACCCGCTGAACAATGGCAACGCCCGCCACGTTTCCCACGTGCGTAAATCAGTATTAACCTGACCGGTCATAGACCCAGATCATCTTGGTTGTACACGTGGAGGAGTTTACTGCACAGGCCAGGTGTATAGTGGCTTAGTTGTGGACGTGATTGTGCAGGGACGTGTATTGTGAACATTATGTATTTACACTTTATCCGCTAACCTCCAAGAATATATGAGTACTCAAACAAACAGCCGTTGATTATATGCTGCTTTCCGTCACAGTTATACCACGTGATTGTACCTGCATTTATATTACTTCTTTATTACTGGTCAAGCAAACTCCAGGAAGTGTCTAATAAGGCAAGAGACAGTTGCTAAAGTGACATTAACATGCAGTTGTTTGAAATATATCTTGCCCCCTAAATAAAACGCGAATGTTTCACATGTCTGAACCATCGATATTACATTAGAATTGTTTGTTACCACAGTTTGTCGTTGCTCTCCGGTAGGTATAGTGCGCTAAAACTTGCTCCAGGCTTATCAATGAGGATGACTGGAACCTAGGAAGAGGGAGTGAGCTTGTTCTGTACTTACATACTGTACAGGTCAGCCACGTGCTGCCTGGAGGAAGGGGGGGGGGGTTAAACAAGCTCGCCCAGTTACAGCCCAGTTGGTCAGCTGACTCTGACTGCATACCAGCAAGCTGCGAGCGAAGACAAGAATACAGCGCGGCCAATGATCTCTTAGACACAGTTACTATAACAGTGCTGGCAACATTTCACACCTCACATCACGCAGCAATTACGTCTGCCTTGTCATTAGGAACAGGAAATTATCGCCAATAAATATCAGGTCAAGATATACTTCGATAGGGCGTACATTTAATTTTCTTTTGCGATTGGATTATGGTTTAAGACACTGCTTGAAGTAATAGCAAACTACGACCCAATACAGTATTGCCTCGTGCAAGGCAGGGGCACAGACTAAATAGTAATACAGACGTAAAATGACATGGCGGCTCGTTTGATATAGGCGAACTTGGCCGCTTATTGGCTGCCCGAGGCTGTAGACTCCAGTCCCGTGTCTGGTTGTCTCCTGCGTGTTACTACAGGTTTCCTATTGGCCTGGCTGCCGACTAGCAGAGCAGCTGCCTCACGCTGATTGGCAGTAGGTGTTTCCGCCATGTTGCTGGCCAGGGAAGCCATTTTGCTGGCGTGTGTGACTGAGTTCGCCTTCCTGCCGACTATTTCACTTCTGTATTCCTAAATATTCTGTGGCAGGGTCTGCTCATCTGGGCCAACAGCCGTCATACATATAGCTAACACTCGAGTGTATATATGACTGTGCAGTCTACTTCTTGACGTAGCCAAGTATAAATGCTCTGGCAATGGAATACAGTTAGACAGACGCAAGCAACACACTCGTTGTTACTGGGTTACAGGATAGACTCTGCTGCTCTGTACATACAAGATCACAATGTGTGGTTACTCTATGTGGTGTCATTCACGTGTACATCAGCAGCTACGATTCACGATCATTGGTAGCGTGTCTTTGTTCAGTCACGTCTCTATTTGACTGCACCAATCATAATGCGGTTACTGTGACACTATACGTCTGTTATTTGCCAGTAGAACCTCAAGACAAGTGACAGTTCAATCATCCAATCACTAACCTTGAAACAGAGCTGCAGATGTGTCCATAAGGCATTGAAACCAAACATCTCTTCGCCACACACTCGTGGTTCTAATAAAACACCAGCAGGCTAGACTGCACAGTCCTGTATACACTATGTCCTCAGATACTTGCATATTGTCTGCTGATACAGTGAGTGGATAGTTGTACATGTGACAAGGTAGTAGTGCGTGTTTTCATACATGTGTTCAAAGTTTCATAAGCATTATCCCAATCATAAAAGTAATAGATGTTGAAAATCTAACGTTTCCTCGAGTGTATTTCTGGCCACAAACATTCTTCGCGGCTTTGTCGGCTAACAAGAGACGTCGAGCAAACCTACAGTAGTTTCAAGTCTAGTCTGTGGTCAGAAAATATCGCGAATTTTGCACGACCCTTTCTATAATTCGTGAAAGTTGAAAGTCACAACGACCTTTCATGCCGTCGTATTTTGACCCACAGTATGGCGGTCTGCACCTTGTAATATTGGATGATAAGAGAGAGTAACACGTGTGCAAAGAGAAGAGAGATTAAGACAGGCACAAAAAGAAGAGAGAATAACACACGCTCAAAGAGGAGAGATAGTAAGACACATGTGCAAAGAGAAGAGAGAATGACACACGATCAAAGAGGAGAGATAGTAAGACACATGTGCAAAGAGAAGAGAGAATGACACACGATCAAAGAGGAGAGATAGTAAGACACATGTGCAAAGAGAAGAGAGAATGACACACTTGCAAAGAGTAATCAGACACGTGCACGTTATATAGAAGGCCATGAAGCAGCCAACTTAATCCGCAATCAACCACTGCTTGTACCCACCTACTGTCTGTTCACAGTAAACTGATGAGTTTATGTGACCGTCTTAGTGATAACAGTAATAACATATGTGTTTTAGTACATTTCACAACCCGTGTAACGTTATACGAACTTGACCATGTTCGATGTGAACTTGTTCAACATCATGTGAGCACGGCCTCAAGCTGACTACTCAAACAGTGAGTTGTGCTGTATTACAGTGGAATACATAATACAGAGAGGACTTACAGTACATGCTACAGAGCTGACAGTCAGAAGTATCCATATTAACTGAGAAACCCGTGACAAAAATGTATTCTGTCTTAACGAAACCACAATTTTAGTTTTGGCATTCGTATTCATGTATAAATGTAAAAATTGACACAATAACGTCATGTGTACATTTGGAAAGGAATAACTCAAAAATCAATGCAATGTTTATTAACATCGTGGGGATGAAACCACTGGACATTCTGCTATTACAGTACCTAGTACAGATTCGTCAACTTGGTTCTTCTGTACACGGGCGTTCAAATCTCCGACGGCTATTAAAATATTTTTCTTGTTATCGAAGTATTTTGAGTTATTCATGTGTTGGTGTTATTGTTATTTATATTTCTAAACATATGAGTGCTATATATATATATATATATATATATATATATATATATATATATATATATATATATATATATATATATATATATATATAGTAAATATATATATATATATATATATATATATATATATATATATATATATATATATATATATATATATATATATATATATATATATATATATATATAAGACACCGGTTGAAGAGTTTTTAGATAAATAATACAATTTAAATGTGTAAGACCAATTAGAAAAATTAACTAAAATAAGTAGAAATTTAGGTAGGCAGGAAGTCGAAGGACATTATAATAACTGTTTTGTTTAAACAACTATTACACATTTTGTAGTTGATAATTTTCTTATGCCCTCAATGTATTTATGAGAAAGTAGGCAATGGAAGGGTGAAGAGTAATAAGACAGTATACAAAGATGCTGACCTACCTATGAGCAACTTCACAGGTTGCTTAGCTACGAGTCAAGAGTGGAAACAAAACAACTTACTGGAGTATATTCTCACAAGAACAGAATACACACCCAAGTGTCTATGTAAACATGCGCGGATATCTGAACTGTGAGGTAGAGACACCACCACAGCGGCTGTAAGTATGAAAGTACTGTGTCTTTGATGACAGGTGACTGTACCGACAACACATGCAGATATTTGAGCCCAACCTTAACTTAATAACAAATGGCAAAACATTTGAAAAGAGAGGCGAAACAGAGGATGAAAGAAAGTGAAAGAACGAGGGTCCACACAATAATTGTTACCGCGCAGTCTCCAGTACACAGGAGCGTATAGATAGTTGTTGGCACATGTGTTTGTGCGGGCTGCCACTAGGAGCGCTAGCTTACTACACCAGGTATGGAGGTGCAGTCAGGTGAAAGTGTAGTGCCGGTGTGGACGTCGTCATGTGCAGTCGTCGTGTAGTCGCTGTCCTCCTGTGTGTCGTCATCCAGGTGGTCGCTGCAGGTCAGTGCTCCTATGTTCATAGTATCTACTGTTGTTCACTCCCACTCGGGAACATTCACTGTGGTGCCTTCCCAAGCTGCTACCACAGTCCACAGTACAGTCATCACATTTCAAGATGGCCGGACACATACCGCGTGTCCGAGACCTAGAAGGGTGACCTTGGTGCAGGTATCACGCCTAGCCTAGCCTCTAGACGCAAGGCATTGAACTGGTGCGCTGTCTTCTCGTCGATAGCTCGTCTATATGGGACATTCAGCGTTCACACCATCATTCCATATCTTAACATTGAAGATTAGGTTGTGCCTATGCCTTTATAAATATTCTGTATCAATGTGTTGTAAAAGAGCCGCAAACACACGCATTGGTATTGCTAGAATTAGTGGAGGTAAAAACTTATTTTCTTTCTAGACGGTTACAAGCTACAAATTGACATGAAGACAGCGGAGTTGTATCAACATGATATAATTTGCAAGTAATTTATATTGATGAAGTGTCGTGCATAAAACTTAACGAGCCTCTTAAGAGTCCTCTGTAGCGGATTGTAATTTTCTCAGTTTGATGCGCGGACAGAGTGGAGCGATAACGTTCAATTTGCCACACTCGACTGTAACCACTTCGCTTCTATTCGAGGCGCGTCAAATTAGCAAGCAGTATTTTCATTTTAATAATTTTTTTTGGGTCTTTAAGTGGCGTACCTACAATTTTATTTTTGGAAAGTTTGTAGTTAACGGTAACGCATGCTTTTAGTGTTGTGTTTTTTTCTAACCCGGCCGGTGTTCGGTGTTTTTGTGGTTACAGCAGTCTAAATTATTGTGATCTTTTTTGTACTTAACAATTCAACATAGATTTGATCAGCAAAACATTAGCAATGGCTAGGGCCCGGTAGTTTTCGCGAAAAGATTTTTGCAGCACTTTGTTTCAGTGTCTTACGTGCGCACCTGCATCTCTGCTATGTGGTCAGTGATTGGATGCCTTAACACCCAGCATGTGGAGGTTAAACCCGCAAATTAGAGACGTGACGTGTGGCAGTTATCCGTGTACTGATTGGCACAGTCAAATTAATAATAACTCTGCACAAAAACACTCTGCCAATAACCTTGAAGTTGAGCTGCACGTAAGACACTGAAACAAAGTGGGGCAAAAATCTTTTCGCGAAAACTACCGGGCCCTAGCAATGGCATATGTCCACAAACCAACAAATTCTAAGTCGAAATAAAGCCATTTTTTATCCATTTTGAGATGACTCCAGTTCATGTTTCTAATAAGCTTGCTGCATTTTTAAAATGCCAGAAGCACAGTTCCAAGTATGTGATTTTTCTCAAATAAACGTGTGAGGGATAAGTTGAGCGGTTCCACACACAAAACAATAAACGTGGCAAGCTACAGAACCGTCCATGCGCCACGTACACAGGCATTTCAAATTGAAACTAATAGCAGGAAATAAATAAATCCAAAGCAACAAGGACTGATCCCAATTGAAGATGAGGTATAGGAATATTTTTATAAGTTTTATTCAATAAACTTTATCTTGGCAATTTAGTACGGTAGACCTATCGATTAGAGTGAATTGTATTTTGTAATGTCACAAATATATAAGAGTACAGTTGTATTATTTAAAAAAACTATTTTAACGATTAAAGTAATTTCCTTGTCAGATTAAATATTCAAATATCACACGAGGCAAGCAACTTGTTCAAGCCATGAATGAAGTATTTTAGCCGCAGTCGATATAAGTAAGGAGATATGCAGTCTGGAAAGTTATTATTATGGATTGTAAAACGGTGATAACTTTTCTGGCAGAATATTCTCCAACCAGCGTAGTGTCCTGTACCTTACATGATTGGCAAATATTATGTGGCACAGTCCAGTTGTTCACGGACAAATCACAGGCGTTCAACTGTAGCATACCAGAACTAGTATTGCCCTGACAACAACAAAACATTACGTACGTACATGTTGTTCACTTCGTATTCAAACATTTACAGCCCATACCTAGAGACACTGGTAAATCGCGGGAAAAGTTGTTTGTTTGCTAGGCTCCAACATGTTATGTATAACACTGAAGGCTATATTGGCTATAGTTTATATGAAACACTTGTGTCCCTCTTCAACAGACACAATTAGAACTGTACGGTTTTAACACAGAACGTGTGTGATTTGCCAGAAAACTGTTCACACTCGTCACGATTGAGATACTACAGTTTATTAGAGACTATGCTAAATATTTTCGCGATTTTCCAGCGTCTCTACCCATACCTATTAATACCATTAACAAAGTGCACGCAGGGCTTCGCTGATTGTGTGTGTGTGTTCATACATACACATACACACACACACACACTTAAACCCACCATTAATTATTTTTACGGGGCAATGTCAGTGACTTAATACTAATAATGGTAACTATATAAAATATATTATATTACTTCAAAACAAATACACAGGTTCAACGCTTCTCGGTTGTCTACATTTTCCACTCTTCATAAGTTATATTTCTAGGTTTAAGAGCGACTTAACTAGATAGGTATCCGATTTATCGCCTAAATTAATTATTCCTTCAAAGTGTTGTAAGCAATACTAAGCGTCGGTGAAACAGTGCAGTGTACTAGGTACAGTTGACTATGATGTTAAGTAAAACTTTAGTTTTAAGATGTATTGGCAAAACTAGTCCTGTTGTGGAATCATTCCGATAGAAAGTGATGGTGAAAATACCCGGTTCGGCAGTTCTCATCTCTCAAATTAACAGTGGAAACATTAATTTGAAGTCGGGAACTTATGGTGGAACGTGAGAACTTTCTTAAATGCTATCGGTAAGCAGACAAAATTAATAAATTAAGTTATTAACTGACAACGTTGAGCAGCGTTTGACTGTATTGCGAAATGGCTGTATTCACTACGCTGTCACCAGCGACTTACTAAACTTGTTATTTATGCAGGTAACTGTTGCGTAAATAACAATGACACTTGCAGTATGTGAAGCTGTAGAAATCCAAATGCATATCATTACCATGACTTCGGCAAGTTTTGATCTTGATCTTCCGATGCATTCGTGGCGTTAAGACTTATGAAACTGGCCTATACTACAAGTTCAATAAACATAACTTACAGTAGCATGGCACAAAAATAACAATGTACAGAAGTGATTTTTATAACATAAATGACTGAAGCTGAAGTGTTTTTTATAACTGAAATGACTGAAGCTAAACGTTCAGTTTGCCTGTGCTGGTAGGAATTGTAATATACAGGCTAAGAGATGTAGTGTGACGTCAGATGATGAGACAGAGCATGGAGAGGTTGGCGGTGAGATTGGTGACCTACTTGCTAAGGTCAGGAGAAAGTCTACTACCTGGTGGTACCTCACAGACCAGACCAGCAGAGCACCTCTTCAATCCTCCTGCCCTCCTCTACACAACCACATCTCCTGCCTTCATCTCCGTGCAGTTCGCACACTGGTTCGCCTCCAACCCAGTGACGTACTGGTGGCTTACTGAACTCACGTCTGAGAGGGGTTCGGGTTCGATACCCAGTCTAATGGTTTGCCATGCTAGCGAATGCTGGGATGAATACAGGCCTTGCCTTCTCACCTTAAAGCTTGTAATTCCCTCAGCGAATACTTATCTACACAATCACATCACTGTCCTACTTACAAACACTGCGGGAGATCAGATAAACTAAATGAAACAGGTAGACAGTCTTGGAGCCGGATTGTTGTGACAAAGTTGACGTGGAGGCATTTTGACCAGTTTAAGTAGTTATTGTGTTTATTGTTAGTTTATTTGTGTATGCCAGTGTTCGATGTAATTATTGCTCCTCATGGTGATCACATAATAATTATGCATTAACCTGAGCAGACGTTGTGTTAGAGAAGGCGAGAGTATTGCCTATATTCAGCTTGCTGACTCTCAGTCCAGCGTTGTTGGGCTTTGTTCCCGCTATTGTCTTCTAGTTAGCCAAGCTGTGAAGAGGCTGATTGGTATGTCGCCGTTGTACTATTACCATTTAGGGTTTATTACTCTTAACTCTATCACTCGATTGTCTACTTTCTGATAAGTACATCGAGACAATTAAAAATTAACATGTATAGACATATAGGTTGTTCAATGTTCGGGATGTATCACTAGCCGTTGTTGCATTGTATTCAACGTTAACAATAGTTGCCTTACTGCAACTATATATGTGCATACCGACTGCACAATTAATATTACACACGCAAACATTAAGTGACGTGTCTAGAGAGGTTACACATTTCCCGTCGTTATCCGTTATGTGCGCAAATATATGAACTGCCTGAAGCATGGCTTTCTTGAGTCCTCACTTCGTTCCGAGTCTCCTATACATATACGTGTGTGTCATATTCGTGGATGAAACTTAGGAAATATATATTTCACTGGTTTCCATTCCTCTGAGCCTATCTAAATATCTGATTCCTTAGGTTAATTTTCTAGTTGGTCTTACAAATTTCAGCTTGTGTCATTATTTTAAAATTCTTCAGTTAGCATCTAAGCACTTATGGATGAAAATATGAATAACAACACACGCCGGTACATCATTCACTCAAAGCACTTCGATGATAAGAAAAATAGTTAAAAAACCGTCGGAGATATGAACGAATGCCGGCCTAGCTTCCTGGTTGGTTGGTTGGTTCTCACTGCTTGCCTGTGTGGGTGGAGTTATCCCCATGTGCCCACTATCATCTCTCTGACCCTGCAAGCCTACTGTGAGCCAACCAGCTGCCTCAACGTCAACTAGCAGGTTGCTGCGAGCACTAATATTTCTTACAAATGTACAACATGCATCAAACGTGCAGCTGAAATGACCAACTTGAGAGCGTGGCACGCACTATACACTGCGATACTGCTGCCGCACGCTAAGCTCAATATTTTACAATTGCAATTTTTTTCTGTCGCCTTCCCCCGGCCACCTAAAATTCGTAGCGCTTACAAAAACCATTTAACCAACTTAAAGAAAATTGGTTTGTAGATATCTATAAAACAATTTGTGGCCAGCACAAACTGTTTCTCCTGTACACGATGTCATGTGCGTAGATGAGAAATGAAGAATTCCCATTATTCATGCGGCGGCACTCGTGTAAGGCCAGGTTTTCTTAAAATAAACTCAGCAGGAAGTTAACATGAAATATGCGAGTAAGAACAAAGAAGTTACGGAAGTGGAGAAAGTACTGTGCATACTCATTTATACTCAGAAATATAGCAACAGAGTAATATTCTACAAAAATAATTCCTCCCGTTGCAAGAATTATCAAACAAATCATAACAGATAGTATTTCCCAGATCAGTTAAGAGTTCGGATTACTAACAGTTTAACAAAATGCTGTGAGCTAACTAGAGGTATACATAAAATAACACTACGGTGGGTTTTTTCAAATTAAAAAATTGCTGAAAATAAAAATGCATTTTTTGCACAATTTTAATGTGTGGTTGTGTGTAATTTTCTGCCGATTGTTTACTAAGAATTTTTTGAAATCAATCACAGGAAGACTTAAAAATAATATTTGCCTTTTTTGAAAAAAAGTCCAGTTTACCGTACTTGTTTAGCGTCACAGAAAGTAAAATAACGATTTCGACATAGTGAGCATTAACAGCGTGATTAAATACGTCTACCAGAGAAGACGCAACTACTTGTAAAGTTGGAAAGAAAGGTTTTCAGCCGCCATTTTGAATATAAATATAGTAGTAGCTTTAGTTTCCGATAAATGTTCGTACATCTGGCCATGAAGTGCATGTAATGTGGTATAGTTGACTGTTTGTGTATGACAATAATAAAGCTGTTTGATTAATTACGCAAACGAGTTTGCGGCAATAGAATTAAAACCGCCGTTCAGCAATTCAAGAAGGTAGTACAACAACATTAATGAAATGACTCTGTTTTATTATAAGAAACTTTCAGTTAAGTTAAATCGTACATCCTATCGTGGCCGAATATGTAAAAATTAAACTCAAACAAAAGTTCTTACAAAATCGCAATAAATTCAATACAGCGGCTGATATTTCACCGGAACATCTCAACAACTCAACATCTCAACACCTCGTCGACAGTGATATCACTAAAGACGGGAGGAAGGAAGTTGCAATGGCCTGTAGTCAGGAACAAACCAATTATTCAACTGGAGTGATTTCGTAAAAATCCTAGGAAAGCCTAAATAAGGACGTCAGTATTGGGATCGAAGCCGGGTCCTCAAGAATGCGAGTCCACAGTTCTACCACTGAGCCACATGCTTGGTGTGATGAAGAGTGTTTGATACATGTTGTACATGTGTAAGAAATATTAGTGCTCGCAGCAACCTGATGTTGACGTAGAGCCAGCTAGTTGGCGCACAGTAGGCTTGCAGGGTTAGAGAGATGATAGTGGGCACAGGGGGATAACGCCTCCCACACAGGCAAGCAGTGAGAACCAACCAACCAGGAAGCTAGGCCGGCATACCACGAGGAGTGACCTTGACCAATGAGACTGACAGAGGTAGTGTGTACAGTGTTAGCAACGAGCAGGAATGTGGACTGGCGCCTACACTGACTGCCTGGAACACTTAACCACTCCAGCTCCACCATCTCTGTGCTGGACCACAGCTAGGTGAGTCTCGTATAATAAGTCCTTAGCTATGTAGCCTAGCCATACTATACAGTAGAGAGAACATGACGTCACATATAGTAGCCTAGCCATACTATACAGTAGAGAGAACATGACGTCACATACAGTAGCCTAGCCATACTATACAGTAGAGAGAACATGACGTCACATATAGTAGCCTAGCCATACTATACAGCAGAGAGAACATGACGTCACATATAGTAGCCTAGCCATACTATACAGTAGAGAGAACATGACGTCACATATAGTAGCCTAGCCATACTATACAGTAGAGAGAACATGACGTCACATATAGTAGCCTAG
>PNEQ01021095.1:0-24385 GCA_003012365.1 Medauroidea extradentata
TCGTAAACAGCATTAAATAGAGACTTTTATCTAAATTGGCTTTGTTGCAATTTTTACAAAACTCTTTCTTTCCGCTTGAAAATACTTACTTTTCAAGAATAAACATAGCCGAAGACTGTGACTCGACCGAGCACTCGACACACCTCCAGTTCGGTGCTTGTCTCCTAATACTTTGTCGCAGTAGTTTCGTCGTTCCCACGTCTCCGCGACAGTATGAGTGTGCGCGCGCATCGTCAAAGAAAAGAAAAAAGAAACAACCTCCCTATTGGTCACAGCTTCGATCATGTGTCACCGCCCGTAACACCCCCTCGTACAACCCCCAGCGTAGTGGGGAGAGGAAAAAAAACGTTCGGGGAAGAGACGAGTCGTAGAACTGACATAGACCCGCCTGGTCAGTAAGGAAAGAGCTAGCAATTACAATGACTCCTTTTGACTTGACGGACTCTCTCATTACGGTATTTCGTGACAACGGAAACACAGCTGTTACCGCCTGGAGAGACAGTACTGAAGAGAGAGGCAGATCAGAACTGTTCTGAGAGACTAATATTTCAGTACTGTGTAGCATCGACAATGAATTTTTGGTATTTCACTTGAACTGCAAGGGAATAAATAAACACATTGTTCAAGTTAATTTTCATTCCACGCCTACAGCGCACGAATCGCGATACCATGAGTTCGACAGTAAAAGTCGCCAAGTAGGCGCAGTAAAAATAAATCAAATCGCGAGGCACCACCATGTTGGTGTTATATGTTAGCATTTATGTGAGGAATTTACGCACCTTTCTGTGCCAACATGAGTGACATAACCAATATAATTAACAGCTTGAAAATACTACCTTCCTGTAGCATGTTACCCACACAAAGCGATAAGTCAGCAAAAATAACATTCTATTATCTGCACCAATTAATTCGTTCAGGAGAAAGACACGTTTACCCTTGCTAGATATGAGAACCGGAACTGCTCACCTACTCGTTAACAATCAATCTTACGTTCACACCACCGGGTTGACATCTCCTGTAGTAGGTTCTATAATGAGCTATCATTTGGCAGCATTCGTCTTGTAGTCACGCTCTCCTCGACAGCTACGTTTGTCCTACAGTCTGTGGTCAATTACTGTTAACTAGATTTGCTGGCGTGACCGACATACCCGGAATTTGTCAAGCAGTGTTTTCATAGACGCTTTCCTACGTGCGTCCTTCATTCAGTAGAATTAAATTAAGACAACATCTCGAGCAGCACAGGTTCAGTAGAAGTTTACTAGGTCGTACAACTATATCAATGGTTTCCACGAAAGAATTCTTATAAACACCAGATCTTTTTTTTTTCGATAAATAATGAGTTCAAACGTTCTTGTGTGCTCTTAAGGGCACGGTCTACCGCAATTTTCATCATCATTATTTTATTTTATATTCGTACCAGATATTTTTTTTTATTATTTTAGATACAAAATGTGACTAAATTTGGCTCTTATGAAATTTTTTTATTCCTCATAGTTTTCGCGTAATGGCTTGATGATGTCATATTTTGCATGTTTCCGTTTTAACGACTACACTAAAACCAACTAATATACCAAACTAAAAAAAAATCACAGTGGATAAAGACATTGCAGGCTACAATGACATGCTCATAAAATTTAAGAATAAAAATTATTTGTATTGTAAAAAAAAATATTGAACTTTTAAAATTTTTATTTTCAGTTTCAGCATTTTTTTTTTAAATTAAAATAATATTTATTCTTTAATTTTATGAGCATGTCATTATAGCCTGCAATGTCTTTATCCACTGTGATTTTTTTGAGTTTTGGTATATCAGTTGGTTTTAGCGTAGTCGTTAAAACGGAAACATGCAAAATATGACTTTCACAAGCCATTACGCGAAAACTATGAGAGATAAAAAATTTTCATTAGCGCCATATTTAGTCACATTTTGTGTCTAAAATAAGAAAAAAAATATCTGGTACAAATAAAAAATTAAAAATGGTGATGAAAATTGCGGTAGACCGCGCCCTTAAAGTGATGCAGTAAGTACAGAATTAGTTGTACTTTTGATGATTTCACAGCGATAACATAACATTTTATAATACCACTTTGGTGTGGTTTTTCTAAGTCACACATATTAATGCTTTTGTAAAAATTCGATTAAAAAGGAATTTTTTTGTGTAAAGTGTACACCATAAGTTTACTAAAATATTCAAGGTTTAAATAATTTTTATTGAAAATATACGGTACAAAATACAGATATCTATAAACTACACATACCATACATCACTGGCATAATAAATTATGTTACACCATAGTGTTAAAATGCCGATCTTCCGATTCGCTTAGTATTGCAGAATACAAAGTATTCTTACACATTTGTTAATGTATTGTCTGGTTGTTACATACGCCAAATTATATTAGTTAATTTTTTATCCCCTCTGTGAAAAAATTTGTGTAAGACAAAGAAATATATACTTAAGGTGTTTTTTCAATTTTAATGTTACAACAAACGACAAAATGTGTTTTCCATTCCATGATAAAGCGGTTTACGTAGTAGCGAACATCAGTGATGTTTTCAGAATTGTTTGATTTTATTATTATATATATATATATATATATATATATATATATATATATATATATATATATATATGAGCAACAAAAAGCACGGGTAAAATGCGGCAGTCCTAAAAAGAATGGTATTCTCTCAAATACACATTTCAAATATTTCACAATCTTACAGGAACAGGTTAATTTTCAGCAAAACAGTGTACAGATAAGTTTATCATTTTGCGTAGCACATAAACGTAACAAATACAGAATTCTTTTTTGTGTTCCATTTAATTGAAGGAAAGAAGAAACCTTTTTAGGCCTAAATTCCTGCTAGTCAGCGTATTTATAAAATGTTTCTACTCCAGTGCTCTGCTTCCTAATTTTCTATTCGTACGTTCCTGATAACCATCTTAAGATAAAGGTATTTTTAAACAAGAACAAGTACATTTTAGTAAAGTTTCAATAACAAAATTTTATGTAAAGACGATTTTTTTTATTATTTATAATAAAACTTGGGTATGAAGATAAGTCAGAAATATGTTTCATAACTTACTGTTGTCAGTAAAATGCCACATAAGAGGAACAAAAACTACTATTAGTTTAAAGAAGTTCTCCAAAGCATCAAATTATTCACTCACTCTGCTGGATGTAGCACAATAATTTAGTCCTAGTTTGAAAAGTTGAAACCGATATAATTTTTTAATTTAGCACAAGATGAGAGTCCGCTTGATCTTGGAGAGTCTTAACGACGGGGCGAGGTCACTACAAGACTGCCAAAGTTCGATCGTAAGTGAACAGTTTCTTCAGTTCTCTTCCAGTGATGTTGGACGAGGTGAGTTGGGGGGGGGGGGGAAGTGTAAGAGACTGGTAGTTCCCGCTCAGAGGGACAGCAGGGGAGACAGGACCGGCACATTGTTGAGCGCGCTGACGTGCAACCTGAGCAGGGCGTTCACCAACCCCATGAGGAAGTCCTGGCCGGAGCTGTTGGAGGTCGACTTCTGCGAGTCGAGCAGGCCGAGCGGTCCTCCGAGCACGGTCGCCACCACCACCTGCAACACGACATTTGCCGACCTTGTCAATACGGCCCATGTTCCAGCAGTCACCTCACACACCCCACACAAAGCTGTATATCGTACATCTGCCATATCAAATCAACATTGTTGTCGGGTCGGCTTTCATAGGCTGTGCTCGGGCAAGTGAGCACTTTTAATGCCTTTCTTGCCCAGAATATCAATAATAGAACACGTTTTACTGTAGTTCTCGGACTTTAAGAGAGTAATCAATCTGCACTAAGGCTAAGAAGTAAGAGGCAACTTTAAAGCACGCATTCAATGTCGTGCCAGCACAACGAGGCAAGCGCTGAACTATCGTGCACGATTCCCACTACATCTTAGCGATGACAATATAATTTTGCTGGTGAAATGTCAGTAGCTAAGCTCAGTGCAGATTTCTATCTGAGTTGCGCACTCATCTGGTTAGTGTCTACATTTTGTAGCATGACATTCTGAGTTAACCGTTCTTAGTTATGTTAGGAGAGCTTCAAAACATTGTTTTAATGATCATAGTGTCTTAACAATTACATTCTGTCCTTGTTCAAAGGGTGTTTTCTTTTCTTACATTGGACCTATGAGCATAAATGGAATAGTTTTGTAAAAGAAAGTGTTTACAAACTCACTGCACAGCATTTGAAACACGTGACAGGCGGGGTCCTTAACCTTTGCCTACTAGAGTACGTACACAATGTATTTGATACAATGTTATTTCCAAATTACTAATGGGTGGAAATATGCGTATTTGGATTAAAAATAAAAAAGTGTTGAGTATACAGTGAGTAGCATGTAATACGATATATACTCTAAACACCTAATTACACATATCTACATCTATCTCAGTTAAAGTCATCTTTTGTTCATGAACAGCCCTGAAAAACTGACCAAAACACGTGCTCAGTTTGCAGTGAATACCTTATTTCTCCACTCTAGTTGGTAAGGCACAGTCGTGCGAGGCGGTTAAATAATTCACATCCAATCACAGCGTTTCGGGTCAGTTCCAAATCCTCCTATTATCGATTGACGATTGCATGATAACTAGAAAAAAATTACCCGTTGGATGGTGAAGTTTTTCTCCATGTAGTACCTCGATCCGACCTTTTCATCACTACACTATTCGATCTTTCATTAATATTATTCAAGCGATAGCTTAAAACTGTTCGTGCCTATTTTTTTCGTAGTTTTAAGAGTTTTCCCCAACATTGTGATTTTTCGTCATAGGCAATGAAATAAACTTTCGAAATAACTGGAAAATATGTTTATATACTTTTTAAAAACATTTTGAACAGTTTAATACAATTGTATGTCGCACAAGTTTTAAACAACAGTAAAAGACAGTTATTGATATTAGCTGAAGTATATCTTGAAGTGATCGAAATTATATCAAGCTATTTATTTTGACTCCACCATTTCATTCGCTTTCAATCGTTGCTAGTATATTTGATTATGAATTTCGTCGTAAAACTTAAAATGAAACCATATTTCAATCATAAAATATATTTCCATGACACTTCTTTATAGTGTCGTCAGCAATTATTATGAGTGCAGGTCTAAACTTAAATTAAGTAAATAACCAACTTATAAGATAAGTATTTTCAGTTTCTGTAATTACACTTTATTATAAAATGATAATTTTTGTATGAGATCTTTCGTGTTTTTTAATACTATGTTATTTTCATTTACTTTGAGTTCGTTACCAATTACTGAAGCTTGTTTACAATTTCGATAGCCAAGCATACGTTAATTTTTAAACATTAAGTAGGTTTAAAAAGCATGCATGTAGTCATTTTCAGTGCTAATTAAGTGACACCTGAAAGAATCGTGCGTAACAGGATAAAACGGAGTAAGGAAAAAAACAAAGGAATATAGGAATATGCCCTAGACTAAGGTTAATTCTGCTACAGGGTAGAAGAAAATGTGTTTTCTTACAGGAAAGTTTGGCATAGGGAAAATTTCTGCCGCTGGTTTCACTGCTATCGCAAAGGGAACAGACAAATATGAAACTGTAGTAAAATTTAATTTAAACAGGCTTGGAAATGACAGAAGTCATTTTACTTAATTTTCAAGTAAAGACAAACAAATTTCGCGTTTTAAATTAACAACTTTATGTAACTTAAAATTCAGGAAAGCTCTGTGATTTGTCAGTTTGCACCTCTTATCGATACCAGTGCTCAAGCGGCAGAAATTTTCCACGTGACAAACTTTTAACATAGATCTTTCTAGCCTGCAGTAGAATTAACCTTGCCTAGGCGCCTGAATTGAAGTTCTTAAAGTTAATGAACACACACACTAATCCGCGTCTCATGAAAAAGGCAGACAGTGATGGTGAGATGTGCGAGATGTCTGTCAGCACGACACCATAGCTGGTGCTGACGCGGCCATGAATAAAAAGTAGTGAGCGAGGGAAACAGGAACACGACGCGCGCACGTGCCTAACCAGTAAACCAGTGGTGACAATGTCGCATACCGACCTCCACAACTCAGCCGAGAGAAGTACTATCGTACGTCACTGTTAACTCTCGCCACGGTATCCTTGTACAATATCCACTCGTAGCCTTGCAGCTTGAGCGTTTGTTAAGAGAAAGGCATTTCCTGAATGCGATATGGAATTTTTCAGTCAGATAAACGTGTAATTTACGTATCTTCTTCAATTTGTAACGTTTGCAATCCTATACAATTCGTCCAGTTGCGATGGAACTTAGGTGAGCTGTTGTGCGTGCTACCGCGGAGATTTCTGAACAGATAATCTTATATATAAGAGGTAGTAAGACGAGTAGGGCGAGAACGGAGTATCCAAAAAATTTTGTGACATTTATTTCTAAAATGATTATTAATGACCCTTAACATCGTTTTACACTAAAGGATTTTGAAAATAAAAAATACCGATTTTTATCTCGTCTAATACTATTATCAGTGGTAATATTTTTACTTACACGAACTTTCAAGCACCAAAAGGTTTTAATGCTAAATTTATTTTTTTATTTTTAATTTTTTACATATTTTGGAATGTCATATTTTTGTTTGCTACTTAAATTTAGTCTTTGAGTTCTTAGACTGATCTTTGCGCAGCTCAAAGAAGTATTAGACTGAAAACTACGGCGTGAAGTCACAGGCAGTACTTAGTACTTTATAGAATGATTCTCACGTTATTATATCTACACGTAATTTTTATTACATTTTACTACAAAGGTTGGATAACTCACACCGTTGTCATTTAGTATTATTTTAAACACGTATATAATTGTATGTGACTCCGAAGTAGAACAACTCCCTGCTGTGACGAGTGAATGTATAGCTTAACAGTAGTGCGGTGGTTACAACACTTGTCTCCCACGTGGTCGATCTGGAGTTCATTCCCGGCGGGATCGGACCCCAGATTTTCGCGTGTGGCAATCGTGCCGGACGATGCCGCTGGTTGGCGGGTTTTCTCAGGGAACTCCCAATTCCCCTCCCTTTGTATTCCGGCGCTGCTTCGTACTAGCATAATGTCACCCACCACCAGCGCTAAAGACCTCGACGTTAAGTGCTGAACAAACTCACTTCACCAGCTCACTGCAGTATGAATGCTAACTTTGTACTTAAAGAGTTACACATGTGCTAGTGTTTCCTCTATTACAGTTATATTACTGAATAAGTAACCCAAATTTCTCCGAAATTGGCACAAACTATTGTATGTTGGCTGCAGAGATCAGTAAAATTAAAATTCACGAGCGTTGAAACTACACTCTTTCATATTTTCGTTTACTCTTTATCAAGTTAGGTCGGAGAGACATTAGACACAGTGAAATACGCCCCTTGACAATAAGTAATACTGGGAAAACATCGACAAGTTTAAAAAGGATGTTATTAAGATGATTGGGGAAGACCTTGGAAACCCGAATTCAGGATGGTCTGACAGGGAATCGAAGCCAGCTACTTTCCAATGCTAGGCGACTGTGCTACCTCGGTGCCAACTTTCTGAGTACTACACGAAGTGTGAGATTGCTATTACAATGTTTAACACTTTTTCTTGTATGTGATTTTTTTCTTTAAAAGTGATGAAAACACATAAGTTAGGTTCTGATAAAACAGTACAGTATGTTTTGTGTTTCGGTTATGAAGTTTGGAAGACTGCTCAGTGCTGCAAGATGTTGCAACACTGAAAGTTAAGACCAAATACCTATATCACTATTCACAACTCCTATCTTGAAGCAGAGACTTGGTATTATCGACGATCTTGGACGTCAGTGAAACTATCATAGAGTTAATACATACTCTAAGAAAAAGGGTTATTTTTAAAGCTGTACGTTTCACCAAGCTGATAGAAGCGCTTTAAAAACAAATCACAGCATTCTTTGTACCTATAGTTGCCGATATTGGTAGTAATACCACTGCTACAGATACTAAATACTGTATCAGCATTCGGTACTGCTAGCTGTAAGGTATCACAACTGTACGAGGACTGAGAATTGTATTACAACTTGTATAAGCACCGAAAGTAGTATTAAAATTAGCTATTTGTCGACCCTATATAATCTTATAAATTCTTTCGTTCCTGTCAAGAGTAAGGTTTATCCATACTGTACTTAATCCAGTTTCCTTTATAAGATCGCAACGGACATTCGCTGACTTCCTGGAGGCGTCTGAAGTAAGGTTAGTGGGCATTTGCCTAGAGCGATTTTGGGAAACCGTAGAAAACCGGAATCAGGATGGTCGGAGTTGAGGATAGAACCCGGATCCTCCCGAATGCGACTCCAACGTATTACCGTTGCGCTACCTCGCTCAGTGGAGGCGTCTGAATAGGCACTAAAATTTATTTAACGTCTTCACATTGACAAATTATTTCTTTCGTGTACATATTTTTGTGATTATTATTAATTACTTACCCCTTTTATACTATGTATATATTTTTGTGAAGTTTATGTGTTTGTGTTTGTAAGCCTACACCTATTTTCGTGTGATGCCATACGCTAAATAAATAACTTATACTATGGATATTGAAATGATCACGAACAATTTACTGCGATCTTGGTAGCAAGTTATCGTGACGTAAACAATTCACTTGCCAGAACTATATCAATACTCTATAAATCAGATATGCTATTCCAAAAAAGAGAAAATATGTACACACCTACATTTGTGTACAGTTTCGTTTAAACGTGACGTTATTCTTCAAATCAGATTTTGAGCGAAGTACTGAAAAACAATTTCTGAATTAAATAATTTATGAGAATTTAATTATTGTTAAGAAAATGTCAACTGAGACCAGTAAAATTTAATTTATGCGAGCAAAATGAAAGACTGGAATTTAAATGAATCACATTTATGTTCCTCGAATTCGCTTGATAAGCTTAGTCATGCAGGTAAGATTTATTGTGGTTATTTTCTATCTACGAAGTTAACAGAAATTTTAAAAGTAAAAAAGTTATAATTGTTCTGGCCTTTGGATGTACTGATTTAAGCAAGGACAAAACAGATATTAATAAAATATTAGCATGCACTTTAGCAGTGTTTGATAAAAGTAGACTGCAACAGCTGTTATCACCTAAGCCTCCACGTAATGTTATTTTAGACGAATACCAAATATTTTCCGTTGTGATTTTTTTATTACAGTACTTGCTATAATTTATAAACAATAAAAATAATGTATATGTGATTATCAAATATTTTTCCGTTACCTTAAAAATAATTTCGCAAAAACTGTAACCTAGTGCTTCGTAAACTGACTTACCATAGCAAGAACATTAAAAAAATATATGTAAAGAAATATGTGTGTGAGTTCTTACCACGAGGAAAAGGAAAGCCGAGACACGGTAACTGGCCATGGTAGGTTTCTCAGGAGTGCAGCTGAGACAGTTGTGACTTGCCTGACTGCGGCCTGTGCTTATATACCTCGCTTAGAGGGTTGTTCCGCATGAAGACCCTACCAGGGGGTTGGCCTTCGAGCGCGCCTCAGTCCTGTGAGGCATACTTCCACGACTCGGGTTAGGGTTACAAGGACGAGCCTACGTAAATATTTCCTCCCTGCTCCTTCATCTTGGTTTTGTGTTCGGAGCGCGTGACTCCCAGCCCATATACGCGGCCTTCTGCGGCGACGTCATACGAGACACTCCACTGAACAAATATACATGCATACACGCTACGATGAAGCAAAAAAATTTTAAAATTGGATGGAGTTATGCAGAATTGAACCAGTCCACTACGTAATTGATTTTGAGACAATCATTCCAAGTAGAAGATGTTAAGAAGTATATCCTATAAAAAGAAAAAGTATTAAATCATAACATTTGAACAAAAATAAGACGACCGAAAAAGTTGTTTTTACAACGTTTGTACAGCTTTTACGGGTTGTCAATAAACTTTGACCTTGAATGTTCCAGCTTCTGTAATTTGTGGATTGGTTCCCTTCTGCGTAACTATATATCCAATTGTACGAAATCCAAGAATACTACTCTATTACGTTCAATGAAAATGCACTGAACATATGAACATATATTGTGTGTGTATATATGTATGTATATATATATATAGTGAGTATATATATATATATATATATATATATATATATATATATATATATATATACGGCAAATTAATCAATTCCTTCGCTATACTTCCCAGAAAATAACGTACTAAAGCGCTAGTTCCGATCCCTTTCTATCACCAGCTGTTAACTTGTTTTTAAGAAAGTATCTCTCTGATGTCACTGATTAACGTTTACCATGTACATAAAACGAAAATATTTCTTGAAAACAAAATTCTAGCTAAAAGCGTAAAGGTATTGATCAATTTATAAGAAATTGCCTTTTTATTGCCTATCGTAGAACAGTTATTGTCAGTCTGAGAATAAAATCTCTGGTACATGCTGCAACAACAGAAATGTATTAATAATTGCTATCAGTTCGTTCGAGAAACAAAATTCCACAAAACTTATTCTGTTCCCCCAAATTGCGTCAAGTCTTATAACGAGCCTGTCAAACTTATATATTTTATTCCTTGAATGAGGGACGTAATAATAGTTATTAATAATGATTCATAGTCGAAAATATAAATGGGCTCCTCTGGACAGAAATTTTGGTGGATGTACAGTATGGCCAAGAATAAGGTATACGGAAACTTGACAACATTGCGTCGCGAATAGAGCATGCGTTCAAGTGTATCTTCGACATTGAATTATGTGTTTCCTATCTATAGCATATAGTTTGCGTTACGGGACTGTACGCTGTTGTATTCTCAATGATAACCGCTATGTATACAAATAAAAAAAATAATTATCGTATGACTTATTCTGAACTGTAATACAGTATCACTTGTCAGCAAATTTCTCCAAGTATCACGAATCCAGCACACATTAAAGTTTATCAGGCAGAGAAAGGGGTTATCATAGCATAAATAATTGCTCTAAGCTACGAAAAAGTACTGCAACAAAAACAGAACAAAAAATTTTTACTCGGAAAAATATATAATAATTTGACACGTTGGCAGCAATCGCCTGTTGGAAAGAAGCGAACTTAAACCTCAACACGTGTCTTCCCTAAATCTGTTTGCTACGTCTTTAAAACATACTAACCTCAGTACTTACCTAATAATATTATTGAGATAACGCCGTTACACACTATGTTGCAACAATGCAATTGTATTACTGGTTGCTATCAGTTCTTTCGAGAAGAATAACTCGCCAAATTTACTCTGTTCAGCCAAATTACGCTAGCCATTTAAACAAGCTAGACATTTTCGTCTTCTGCGCCTTGAATGAATAATTTTAATTGATTTGCTACTCCAGCTACACCCACGTTAAATGACGCCGAGCGAGCAGTAAACTTTCAAGAAATATAACTATAAGAAATGTTATATATAGTCAATAGCACTTTCACATTTTCAGAAGCTTGTCAGTTCAGTTAAAAATAACCGTGGCCCGTGTCTGCGTAAAATATTGGTTTTCAGTAGTATTGTTTCACACAAAGATGTCTCGGAAATACACTGATTCTATTTCTGACATCTTGAAGTTCAAATATTGGCAAGCTCAGATATGTAGGTATAAGTGCACTACAGTGCGTTATGTATATCAGCGTCTGTCCAACTATGTGCTCAGTTTTGATTGATATGTTAAGTGTTCCGTGCGATAGTTAGACGGCTGCCATTTTAAAAGGATTAATTTTTTAACTGCAAGTAATATTTTTAATGTAAAAAAAATTAAATACACCGTTAAAAATTTTATACTTGAATTTTTTATTACCTATATCACTAATGGAGTCGAGTAAATTTTATGTCCTATTTACTTAAATCAGATGAGCACGTATCCAATTCATTGTGTATAGGTAGATTCTTTGAACCTGCTGTGAGCATATATTGTATAGGTAACGTAGCTTCTTGGGTGTATTAAAAAATAAATATTAGTTTACCCGATCAAACGTGTGTTTTACGAACTACCATGCGTCACGTTGATTGGAAAAATACCTAGGGTCATTACGAAAGAGCATAATCTAGCGCTGATGAATTTAATAAAACGTATTTTGTAAATTGTAATATGCTTTAGATGGCGGTTATAATTTTACTTTAGTCCATTAAAAATGAACATTGACTTCAGATATATACCTTACCTCAGTATTAAAACTTATATGAATATTTGCCATTGAAAACGAAAAAAATTTAATCAAGTCCACCACTATTATCGATACTGCAATATGGTCCTCGCCTTAGTCTGTAATCCTTATCAACATGAGAAAGTAGGATGCATGAAAAACCCTTAAAACTACGAGTGTGGTAAATAGTTATTTAAGAAAGATAGTTGGAAAATACTCGCCAATAACTGCAAGGAAAATTCACCTCGGTCTGCTGAAATGGTGTTTTTACCTCAACACACCTCACTTGACTGCAGCTTCGCAATATTCACGAGACCTAAGTAATTTATCAATTATTTTATCTGGCCCATTGTTGTATATTACTACTACGTTCACAGAAGACGAGAGGCATATTAGCTGTGCAACTTATATACAGCACGCAGGAATGTAAGTTCGTACAGAAGTGTATATATGCTAAACTCTCGCATTAAAATGAGGAACTTTACAATAATGCAGTTGTGAAACAGGACATCGTAAATGAAACTCGTGGTTATGTTTATCCCGTAGAAGACAACGAATGTACGAAGAAAAGGCAGTTTCATGACGTAATCGCTGAAGATGGAAGCGACGTAAACAGTGCTGAAGAAGATATCGATACACATTATCCGGACACCCTCACAGAGCTCGCCAATGTAGAGGCTACGGCGGGAGATATGAAAACGAAGAAGACCAAAACATTGGGTACGAATTTTCAAAATGCTGTAATAAACTCGTGAACATACACAGACTATAGATCAATATGCGTGATGCTGGATGATATCACCACTTACATTAAATACGTCGGATTATTCACGAACTGAAAAAAAGAGGTTACATTAAATAGGCAAACTAGGTTTTATCTAAGAACATCGTACTGTTGAGATAAATACTAAGCTGAATATATCAATGTAACAAATACATTTTATAAAAATAAATTATGTTTTATTATTTGCTATATTGCTTCCTACTTGAACATTCATTGCATATTAAAAGAGATATATAACCATTTTTGACAGTCTGTGGGCATATGTACTTCATAAATGAGGTGACGACATGCGAAATTGCATAAAAAAGACTGCATCAGTTTAATCAAGTAAATTATGTGGATGGTGAATTTGGTTAGAGATAAGGACTAGCTACCTAGAGGCAATTAATTGTAAAAGGACTTGGTACCTAGAGCAAACTGTAAAAGTACCTGATACCTAGAGTAAATTGTGAGTAGGAACTTTTTTGTAAACTGTATGTTTCTATAAAAACTTACTGAATGATATAAATAGTATAGTAAAATGGTAAGGCCAAATACTGAAATTTATGAGTGAGACCAAAAAGTAAGGATAAATTTAAGGTATAAACATGAGGTCAAAATGTGAGGTTTAACATAGGGGTCTAAAAGTAAGGACTTACAATGAGGTTTAAAAGTGAAGATACAAAGAGAGGATTAATGCTGAGACTGAGATGAGGCCAAAATAGAGGACTAAAACTGTGGTCGAAAAGTGAGATCTAACATTAAGGTCTAAAAATGAGGACTAATATTAAGGTCTAAATATTAAGTATTCCATTGAGGTCTAAAAGTGAGGTCTAAACATGAGCTTTAAACACGAGGTCTAACAGTTAAGTCTTAAGAGCGCGTGGTAGATAAACGCTGAAAACATCAATTGATTTCTACGCCTTTTTCGAAGCTAATATGGATAAAATACTCAATGGCAATCCTAGATAATGGCATTTGCCAACTTTAAGGGTAAATATATATAGAATTACTAATTCGTTATGCGCTATCTCTTGCGCCGCAGTTAAATATTTGTTTAAAACGTTGGCTAAAACTATTGTCTAGGATTGTTATTGTTTAGTTTTCGCAAATTAGCTTCAAGAAACCTACAGTTATAGATTAATGATTTTAGCATTCAATTATGTACCACGCCCTCTTAACATGAGCTGAAATCACTTGTCTAACTCGCTGCACTACAAAATATACAGACAGTGAATCCAGAAGTTGATTAGTATCCAGATGGAAATACTCTTGGAGAATACTATCCACAAGAATAGTATCCTGAAAGATAGTTACAGATAGTATCACTTATGATAGTATCGTGACAGTATGCACATGGATAGTGTCCACACAGTATCCAGATGAATAGTATTTTAAAGTATTGTACCTTAAAGGATAGTATTTTGATAGGTAGTATACTGAAGTATAGTATGCTAAAGAATAGTATCCCGAAGGATATTTTCTTGAAGGATAGTATTCTGAAGGATACTATCCAGTCAGTATCCAGATGAATAGTAACCAAAAGAAAAAAGTTCATATGGTTGGATATGATAGTGTGAAGCAATTTTATTGGTATGGTTTTAAGTAAATTAAAATGTGGGTAGGTAATTACATGTTGAAAATATTTTTCATAAATACATACACCTATAAAACTGGCACCTAGGGATTACAAAAAGGCCAACGTGGTGTCTAGTACAATATGTGAGAATATGAGGTTTCATCATGAGCATAAACAATCTCGGGGTCTTGACGAAACTTGCTCAACTGACGTTACGAAAATCAAGTACCCAGCTTTTAACGTCACGTGCAACGAACCGAGTCGAGACTTGTTCGGTCCAATGTTGACAACGAAGTTATATTTGTATTAAAAAGTGATACTAATATATCGACTTGTATAAAATGGCGACTGGATTGTATTTTCTTCGCAAATATCGTTTTACCAATATGTGTTTAACGAATGTAAATATTACCTTTTCAATAATTATGTGAGATAAATTCTTAAGCACTGTGAATACATTTTATCTTAAATTAACAAAAAGTTGAGACCAGCTGGGAAAGGTTACTGTATGAAACTTACTTACCTGACCCAGTATGGTTGTTGGCCTTGGATATGATTTTGAACATGTTTTACGTAGCAGTGACTGAAGTGTCTGCCCGAGTGTATGTAACTACAAATGTGAAGATAGAAAGTTGTACCTATGTATATGTAACACAGAAGGCAGGGTGAAGGTGGACGTTTTTTTTTTGTGGTGTCGGTTAGGGGGTGTAGATGCAGTTGGGGTGGCGGAAGGAGACGGGAAATTGTGATCGGCCCGTTATTTCGACGTGGGAGAGTTTGTGTGTAAATTCTGTGATTAAACAAAAACGTCAATTCCGTGGTGGGTGACGATGCTGATCGGTTGCTGTCCACCATGTTTGAAAGTAGAAGAGAGTCCAATGGCCATTCTCATAAGCATTAAATATATTTTGTTAAATTTAAGTAATTGAGTGACTGAATTCATTGGAAATAGATCGGGTTTGGCTAAGTTTGGTACAAAAAAATCGTATTGTATGCACGTAGGTAGAATGTTAGAAAAATTAAATTTTTACAAGAAATATTACTTTTTAAAACGAAATTATATGATATTGATCAATTTTCATATGTTGTGAGTGAGACCCCGTTGATTAAGATTAACGTTAATTTTGTTTAAGTATAATGTAAAAATTTATTAATTAAATATGTATATAATAAATTGCTATATCTATAAAAATTAATTGAATATGGTTGCGTTCATGTAATGGCTGTCGTAAACGAGATCGTTAAACTATAAGTAATTTTTAAATAAGGTTTCCAAATTTCCTCTAGATTTTTCGAATTTTTCGAAATTAAAAAAATTATTATATTATTTTTTAAATTGTTGTATATTTTCAAAAACTTTGGTTATTTGGAAATTTTTTTAATTTTAGAAGTTTGGCTTCCGGTGACCTTGAAGCCAAGGTCACAGAAATACAACATGGCGAGCGGAAGCAGTAACGTCGCAACATGGCTTCTAAAATCCTCACTCGACCCCTGAATCCTCCATCAGGCTCCTGTCCTAACACAACTGCAGTATATTACTGTTTATGCATACATACGTGATGTGAGGAAACAAACGTATAGTAAGCATGCCACGCAAATCCTGGGCTAAATTGGAGAAGAAAATGTAAGTGGCAAAATGTTGTGCGATGACATTTTACGTGCGCAGTATGGCAACGCTGCAAGGAGATAGTCCCCACTTGCATGCCACGCCCAGGCATTATTTCATGTATGATACGTCATGTAAACATAGAATTATGTTTTGGGCTGCTCAGGATTTTAACCTGTACCCATAATATGCAGGTCAGAACTGCCGTAGGAAGATAAGTAAAATAAATAAGATATTTGTGGAGCGCAAGAGGGGACTAACTATAGTGCAATGTTGCCACATTGTCCATAAGAAATGTGAGTGTACAACATTTTGCTTCTAACATTTTTGTCTCCATTTTATCCCAGGGTTTATGAGGTGTGCTTATTATGTTTTCGTTTCTGGACATCCTATACACATATGTACATTATATATATACGTATGTGTGTATGTGTGTGTGTATATATGTTTGTGTAGATGTGTGGGTGTCTGTATTTGGGAGATGATTCCCTATGAATTACACATTGAATGAATTTTTCTCCAGCGCAATCAGTAAGGGAGAAATTCACCCTTGAAAATAAGTTTTAAATTTACATATTGGTAAAATATCGGGAACGACGTTGAGTAAAATTTCAATTCTATATGCAATGATAAGTGTCATTGAAATCTTCTACCCATTATGAAATCGCTCTTTTGAAATCCTCCCCTTCGTGAAAATAACAGGTATGGTCACACTCTTATTGACTTAAACATTTGTGCAATTGGGTTTTGTAGACATTCCATGTTGCCTTTTTTTGAACAGTACATCCTGTGCAACATAAAAGATCCTACTGAAGCAAATTGCTAGAATTCACAGTTTACAATAAAACGAACTCTAATGTTTCTGTATCAATAATACAGTACCTGGCATGTAGGCAAAAACTGCTACACCTGCAATGAACTCTAACACAGAACGCTTGTAAATGCATTTTGCACTTTCAAAATGCATCCTGTGCTATACCTCATTAGATCCATGTCACATATTCCAACCAAGTAAACCTTAACAGACTTAATATCGCAAGCAACTCTATACGCACGCATTCCTACCACACCTTAATCTTCGGCGCGTTTCAAGTATGAATATCTGTGAAAAGTGACAAAATAAGAGTGAAGAGATTTTGGTTAGCACTTAACATCTAGGTCTTTAGCGCTGATGTTATGTTTCTTCAGATATACTGCTCAGAAAGTCAACATGATATTTTCGCAAAATCCAACGCTTTAAAGTTCTAATCAATAAGAGTGTGACAACCTCTGTTATTTTCATGAAGGTGGAGTTTTAAAGTGCGGTTCCATGGTAGACTGAAGAACTCAATAAAACTAATATTTGTTCAAAGTATTGAAATTTAACTCCAGGTCATTTTCGGTATTTTGCCAAAGTACCATTTTATATATTCTCTTTATAAGGGTGAATTTCTCCCTTACGAATTACGCTAGGCATAATTCACTGTGTAACCATACCTATTTTTTTTTTTTAAATAATTACTTCCTGCCTGTTACTACGGTGCAGGCTAGCCCACAAGAACGTGCAGAGGCTTAGGACAACAATAGAACTCCTACACCCCTGTTTTATGGGTTCTTACGAAGGTAATTTAATTACTTTCAATGGAATTGTATAACAAATCTATAAGAGGCCTGTAAAATTTGACTGTGATGTAGAACGCGTTTATTTGTTGTCAAATAATATAACTGGCAAAATGCAAGTAAGCAGAGTAGCATTGTAGTGTACATCGCAGCACGTCGCACTTGTGGCCCAGCAACACCATCGCTGTGTTATTTGAATCATTTTCCTACTTGTTACTGCAACCCTTTATCTTCAATGTTTACAAATTGAAATAAACAGCATTTATCTATGTTTTATTTACAACTTTAGTCTAATGATAGCAGTTAAAAGATATTATTCTTTCTTCCCAACTCAAAATAGAAATTTCAGAGCGTATCCCGTCTTATATTATCTTTAAGGTTGTGGCCAACTACAGGCTTCAAATTCATTGCAGTGGAATTGTAAATACGCTTTTCTTACGAAACGTTGCATTTTTTGTTGTTTTGAACTTGAGTTACGCTGTTTTTGTCTACTGCCATTTTTTTTTTTACATTTGTGTCTGTGTGTTGTGTTGATATTCGACTGAATTCTACCTTTAGAATTCGCTGTTGTCTAATAAAAAACCTGACATAGAGTTCCTCTAGGATAGTTTTTCCTGTTTTTTTTCTGTGTGTTTTTTGTTCTTTTTGTACTTCGTCATTCAACACAAGTTTGATCAGCTAAACATGAGCAATGGCGTATGTCCACAAACCAATAAATTACAATTGAAAGTATTCCACGCGCGCCGATTGTCCCATTGTACGAAAAGGTAACACACCTCGGGCAAGTACGGAATTCCATTGTTACGACAGTATTCTCATTAAAAAAAAAACACCGTTCTTAAGCCATACAACACAGCTAAAAATGGCCTTTACAGACTGCCGTACTTCAAAATTTACTAAACGAATGTATGCAAAACTCAGATAGAAACGGACACTGAACTTTGCTACAGACTTTCCACCAATAAAACTATATTGTCACGGCTTCAAATTCGATAGTAAAAATATATCGGCGATAATCTTGCACAATAGTTCAGTGCATTTAATGTGTGATTGTAGGTTGACCTTACAGGAGCTCCTTCACCTCTGAGTCTCTAACACTCATGTAGGTGGCGGCCTTAAGAGGGCTATTTACCTGGAGCATAAACGGTATTGTAGTGTGTTTATTCTTTTTTTTAACTCAAAATTGTAAAAATTATTCTCAACGCCTGTCTATGAAAGTAACACACTTCCAACTATGCTTCAGTGTTTTGAAAAATGCGACACTTTTATTAGGAATACTAATTCATGGCCCTAAATAGGCTGAAAAAAATTTTCCATTTTGGTATAATTCTAAAAATGTAACCCAGATTCGTACACAAAAACCCAGAAGAATAAATTGGCTTTTTGTATGAATGAATAATCAAATAAAATGGAGAGCCGTCACTTAAAATGGCATGGAAAAATTACCATTATGAAAACACTTTACGCAAGTTTAGCAATTCGGGTATATCATTTTGATGCTGTTCTCGTCAAGTAAGGCAATCTGTTCCTTATAGCTCCACTGTTTCCGCACTTCAAATGTAGAAAATAACATTTGGTACATAAGCCTTTTAACAGCACTGGCTTAGTAAATCATTCAATTTCCATACGGTAAATTTTAAAAAATTGTAAATCTTCATGGCCACCAGTTCGCACTTGTACCTCTGTGTACGTAAACGAAGGACTGAAGTCGATATACGGTAGACTTTTCCTGAATAATTTTATTTCATCTTTCACCGTAAATTTCAAGTAAGAAATTAGAAAAAAAAAAATATGTATTACTTCTGGAGTGTTCTCATATTAAGGCCTAAAAACTTAATGAAATAACATGCCAAGACACATTTAAATAAATGCACAGATTAAATAGTATGTGTGATCACACTTTATATGTCAAATATACTCAGATACTTACTGTACTTTGTAAGCAAACATTTATAAAATTAGTTATGAGTTTACAGACATTTTGAAATATTATTTTTAACAAACCACTATTGTAAGTATAACTGCGGTAAGATGTAAAATGGAAACCTGTAAACTTTACTGTTCAAAGTTCAGTCTCACAATAAGCTTAGTGGACATTTATCAGCATTCCTTCATCACTGAAAAAAAAAAAAAAAACCTTCCTATGTTTTACACTTTCCAAAACGTATATTGAGTCGGTGTTGTTAGGCGAATATGGTATTTATAATTTTAGGTAATCTGAAATACACATGTATGTGATAGTATTAAGGTGACCGTCTGGGTGAACGTGTTCGTGCGTTCGAGGTCAAGAAGTGCGAAGTGGTAAGGACGGCACAGCACGCGCATCACGCTTACACCTAGCCTCTAGACGCTAGTCACTGAACTAGAGTGAAGTTTTCTCGCCGACAACGTACATGTATGAGACTGTCAGTGGTGACCGTATTATTTTATCAGGTAATATTAAAGATATATTTATATTATACTCGCCTATATCCTTTAAAATATTCTGCGCTGAGGTTCACATACCTGAAAAAATATCACGGAAACTCATATTGTTGCCATATTTGATCGCTAGGAAATATGTATTAATGAGTAGCGGTGAACTTTAAATTTTCATACACACTTTTAACGTTCTTTAAATGTTATTCTTAAATAAAAATCACTCACTTTTGATGAGCAGTTTTCGAATAATCTGCTAACGGCCGAAGCTCTGCATATCACTCGGCGGCCCGGGCAGACGATTGTGTACTTAATACTAAGAAGGATATCTTACTGCTAGAAAACAGCCGCATTGAATAACTGTATTGCTGAATTTTTTTTTCAACTATGACTAAATATAAAGCCAGAAGATGGATGCTCAACAAACCCCTGCAATCCAATATTCTCACAGAATAAGCCTGGTAATTTGTAGTCATGTGATTTTGGATAACTGCACACACCGGTAAATTATTCATAGGACCATTCCTTTGTAAACAGCAGCGACCGTACGTGACGAAATAAAGTACGAAAGATTTAAAAAGACGAAATGATTTATTAAGATAACGAAATGCGCGATTAAGTGTGGATTCAAGTACATGGGATAGAACAAAACGCTATTTTATGATAAAATATTTGTCTAAATATTTTAAGCTCGTTTGGAATGAATGAATTCATCATAAATATTAGTTTTGTTCTTGTGAGAGTGTGTTGCATGCATGCTGTTGCGAATGTAGCCAGTATTTCTACTATTATGCTCCTTGCAGCTAGCAGCGTATACTTAACGTTATTCCTATACAGTCTGTGGAATATAAGAGTCTGGAAATTACTTAATTTACACTTGAAATTGGTCTTGCGAGCTGTTTTCTATACTAACAATTAAAATCGATAGTATTTAATCGTAAATCCACATATCTCTTTGGATGTTCTTATTGGATAAACATATTTCCGATGTTATTAAATCAATTAACAAGAATTCGGGACACGCTAATTGCCAATAGTCGTGCTGGGAAGCATAACTCCTGCAAATTTCAACCCTTTAAGCCTAACGGTTTTCAGACGTAAGACAGTTATACTTCTAAGAGTAATAGTGACCATCTATGTTTATAGAATTACTTTCCTGCTTTTCGGGATTTATCTATATATATTGGTGGAACAACAAATTTTCACAAAAAAAATGATAAGAAATCAATCAAACATATTACTGTGGTTGACTGAAATTAACATCAGAAAAGAATAAAAGTTATTATTGAGAAGTATACGAATTCGTGTTTAAAGTTTCTGGCCCTTTTATAAGGGTTCTGTAGCACGTGTTGGCCCACACAGTGCAGAAAGTTTAGCACTGGAAGTGTGTCTCAAATGTAGTAAAGGTTTCGTCGAACAAAGCAGAGTTGTTCTGAGAAAAAAAATATTAGCTTACATATACTTCGACTAGTGAGCATCCGTTATCTATGGATTGCCAAGATAATAATCGATCGGGCCTTCAAAGCGTTCTGTGCTCCTTATCAAGTTCCCATAATTCTATATTACCACAGCTTGGTCTTCAACTACCTGATCTTTTATGTGTCGCCTTGTGATCGATCAGTTCATTTAACTTTAAAATGTTACGTTCTAGTTGCCACTTTCGAATATCTGGGCATAGCATTGTCCATATACACATATAGACGCCTTCTTGTCAACTTTCTGCCGACTTCCTCAACCTAAATCAATATCCACGCCTAAATATGTAACTGCAATCAAATTACTATCAAATCGTTTCACGTATAAATACGATTTCTTAACCTCTTTTTAGAATAAGTCTAGTTACTTGGAAAAAATCTTGCATACAAACAAAGCAAACCCTGTTATACTTTCTTCCAATACAACAATTTTTCGATGGATACATTAATAGATCTATCAAATAAATTGTAATGTTTCTGAAAGAAGACTTAACAGCTCTGTAGTTAGAGCTCTAAAACCTCGTGTTAGTACTTTAACATAGCATTTGCCCGATGTTACAGATGATTAGAAATATAAATGTACTAGCAGTCCCCCGCGGCTTTGCTCGCGAGTATTATTCGTAACTGATAATATTTACTTTAATTGAAAAACCTCTTTGTACACAAGATTGGTACTTCAGTCATCAAGTGTTAGGATGTCCAAGCGGCTAGTTGAACTAATTCTGCAGAAGGATAAGTAGCTACAGCTGTCCATGCGAAAATCAGTCTTAAGTTTGTCCCTGCCACTAACAGCGACTTCGCCTGGGCCTTATTTATAAAACTGCCAATTTGACGTTCTATGGTAGTTACAGAAATCTAAGGTAAGAGGTTAATCGAATGAGAAACATCTGTTTACCCTGTGCACAACCATTGGTGATGGTGCCCTCATTATATATTGTCAAAATATTCACTTTAACTTTATTGACATTAAAAAGTTTCAGAGAGTTAAAGTTTCGCGGAAACGTATTTCGTGCCCCAAACCTGAGATTAGTGAGATGATATATCGTCGGTTTACTACCAAAAGTGACAATGTCAAAATGAGATAAAATTATAAACATGCTAGGAATATGTATATGTTGTTCATGAACAATTGCCCAAGTTTAAAGTGTATTCGTCGTTTCGTACTGTTGTGTCACAGTATAGTAACATACCACATTTTTGTTAATATCTACAATTTATTACTGTTTTTAAACGAAATAGCATTTATGACTTAATCACTTTTGGCAGTATACCGACGATATGTCAGCTGATATTGTTGAGGAACCTAAGTGGAAAGCGAACTGCAATTTTACCCCTTTTAAAGACTACATGTAAATTGCACTAATTCGATCTGGCTTGTAGTTTTTGTGTGTCAAAATTGAACGTTTGCACGCAGCTTTTAACGGAATTCGAGCCCAGAACCTCCCGGAATTTAGACCTGAGTGACAAACAACTGCGTCACGTAACGTCGAAATAATTCAAGAAAATAAAATTTATTGAAAAATATATATATATCTGTGTCCTGGGCTCATAGAGGTTGTACAACACTTCGTCTCGATAGGTTACTGTAGTGAAACTCCTGTATAAGTTGTTTCTCGCTGTTCGTTCCTGCTTTTCGGAACGTCTGCCTTGATTATTGACCAACTAAGTTTTATTCTTAATAATTACGTTTCTTACAAATAAAAAAAATACATACATATTATTTTTAATATTTACGTAAGCATCACTCTGACGCGAACAACACCTCAATATCGCTACTGGTTAGATAGATATCGTGGGTTGGTGGAAAACAAATTTTGTGTTTTTTCACCCTTTTGGGTGTCGAATTGTGAAATATTTAAATTTACATCTTAGACATTTGTATAAGTATCCAACTGAAGTGTAAATCACATCGCTAGCCCGTTCAGTTGAATTAAAATCGATCATTCACTAAAAAACACATATCACCCGTGCACAGCATTGAGAAATCGAATTTCGAAAAATCTGAAAAAAGGTTTTGCGGTAATTTCTGTAATCATCATCGTGAAGCAAAAATTAATTGTATATCTCGACGGGTTCGATAGATATCGAGGATTTATCTAAAACAAGTTCAAGGTCTTTTCACCACTTAAGAGAGTAAATTTCGAAAAACCCTTGAATCACGTTCTAGAATACTTTATTGGTATCTCGTGGACGTAAAAAACACAACATTAGCCCGCTGGGTTCAAGATATATAGACGATTAATTGAAAACGCTTTTCACCACTTTTTACCACTTTTCACGTCCTTAGGTGGCGAATTTCGAAAATTCCTGAAATTGCTTTTTAGGTATTTGAGTAAGCATCAATCCTAAACAAAAATCACGACGCTATATAAAAAACTATGGGATCGATATATATCGAATGTGAGTCGAAAACTCATATTACCCCATTTTTAACCAGTTTAGAGCCGAATTCGGAAAATATATTTTAAATGGTACTTGGGATTCTTACAAAAGCACCAATTTAAAGCAAAGAGTACTTCGATATCTCGATTGATTCGATAGATATGGAAGGATAATCGAAAACACATTTCACGTATTTTCACCCTTTAAATAAAGAATTTCGAAACGATTTTGAGTCCTACCATAGACATTTGTAAAAGTAACAAATTAAAATTAAAATCACGACGATAGCCAATTGTGTTTCAAAAATAAAGACGATTCATTAAAAACACATTTTGCCCCTTTTTACTGTCTGGGAGTCGAATTTAAAAAAAACCTAAAACTACTTTTTGGGTATTTACGTAAGCAATATTTTGAAGTT
>PNEQ01021095.1:24485-69836 GCA_003012365.1 Medauroidea extradentata
AGGGTTCGATAGATATCAATAGTTGATTGGAAACACATTTAACGTCTTTTCAGCCCCTTAAAAGTTGAACTTCAAAAAATCCTTAAATTGGCTAATATGCATTTTTACGAGTGTCCTATTAAAGTAAAAATCACGATGATAGGCCGTCGGGTTCGAGCTCTATCGACGTTTCTTCGGAAACACATTTCACCCCTTTTCAACCCCTTAGAGGTCGAATTTCGAAAAATCCCTTCTTAGTGCTCGCCTACGACCTGAAGGGAACCCCCACAAACAATTTCACGATTCTAGGTCCAGTGGTTTGGGCTGCAGTTTGATATGTCAGTCAGTCAGTCAGTCAATCAGTCACCTTTCATTTTTATATATATATAGATTTATCAATAAACATATGTATTTATTATTCTATTACTACAGTTGCCTCGTGCCAGGAAAAATGTAATGTTTAAATCGTCCATGTATTGTGTGTATAAGATATTGTGATTGGAACATTAATGACTTCTAGAGTTAATGTATTCATGCTAGCAATATTTTTGTTTTGTACCTTGAATCGCAATCTTTCCTGCTCGTATAAACGAACAAACCTGGGGGTAAGCTACGAATAAAGCATTTATTGAAATTTGTAATGCGGCGTAAAATAAGAGAAGAAAGTTTGCTTAAGAACAATGAGAAAATTTTAGGTAAAACAAGAACGTTCCCGTCCATGGTGCTGAACTGACGTATAGTCAAGAAAACCTCAAGATTTTCTTCGACGAGACGCAAAATTGTTTCTACACGTCGTCAGAAAAGTACGAGTTTGCTTCTACGACTACGACCAGGAGAGAAATATTTGAAGTTACCCACGACGTCAACGCCGAAGAAATATTTTCAAGAGGAATTATAAAGATCCTGTGGTTCAGACCATTCCAGAATCTACTTCGGATCCGTTCCTGTCCTGGGTCTCCGAGGGTCTCAGTTCGACGTTCTACCATTCGAGGACGAGGGGGACGTGGTCGCCATCCAAGGATCAAGAGGACGTGGTTGAATAGTTATTGAGGGATGATCTATAGTGCCACGACCTCCTACAATGGTAAGACCAGCCAAATCGTACGCAGTCGTGTCAAGTATTGTCCTTCGTCGAGAGTTGAAAAATCTATTAAATTTTCGATAAATTCCCAAAATATTTTATTTTTATAGAATGGTTTTAGAATTCATTTGATAATCTCAATGAGTTTAAATTGTTTCAAAAACGAACTAAATACCTAAGATCGACCCGAGATTTATTAACCTGAGCTGGCAAAGAATTATTTAAGAAGTTTATAAGCTGTTCCGGAAACAAACAGAACTTGGGAAACATCGAGAACTCAGTAGGCTACTATTCGTAGAACTCGGGCTTGCAAGTTTAAGAGGTCAGGTTTGTATCGAAGTAAACCATTTTGGTCACGGTAAAACCTTATCATTTGAATTTTTATTCACAATACAATTTTCTGCTTATTTTATTATTTAGTAACCTGACTTGTCTGTAGAAGTCATTTTTTCTGTTGTGTCAATTTCATTTAAATATATTTTCTTATTAATTCTACATACGTTTCGTTTCCATTTGATCAGTAGTTCTAATTATAGAAATACTGGTTGGTTTTCTCTTTTGTCCCAGCCTTTATAATCTGGTCTAATAAATCACACGTATATGTAAGGTATTTTCATATTATATACATATTACATACTTAACGATTACAGTACACATAGTGCGCACATAATACACTCTCAATGAAGGCACTGGCCATCTGTGCAACATTTATGAGTGTGATCACCGCTTTCCCTTGTACGGTGTGACGTTCCATGTAACTACTATCCCAGTGCGCAGTGAATATAACGGATCACACAAGCATTCGCATAACTTAATTCTGTGGCTTATTTATGCGTTCACGTTGAATTTGCTCTCTCCGCCGTGCTAAAAGAACTACGACAGAGTCGTGAGTGCTGGAGGCAAACGCACATACTGCAGGCAACCGCCGGCTGTCAGACAGACGAGCGCAGTTTCCCAGGTCTTCGTAGTTAGGTGTTATCGCTCGGTGCGTGACACTCTGCCTGGGGCCGTCGTTACCGAGATGCGCTCCAGAATCCCGCTAATGAGACTGTTACATGTTTGTCTCGCCGTGCTCTGCATCGTGCTGGGTAAATAAATATATCAGCACTATTCAGCACTTCGTTCCCAGCACGCCTAGAAAATATTGATTGCCCAGTTAATTATCCTTAGTCATCATCTAACTTGAAGCCCTTTTATCGTAGTAGTAAGACTTTCTTACAACAAACTAGTAGTAGAAGATATTTCTGTGCTGTTGATGTTTTGTATTTTTCGTCCGTTGTGTTGGTTAATTTGATCAAAATTGTGAATAACTTTCTTGAACTGAAAACTTTCAAGGACAGCGAAGACTCAGTAACAATCATTTATTAGCAACGAGACGAATATTTGTGGCCAATTACTAAGTACTTACATTCCGACGAACAAAATATGTAAAATTCCACCAGAAAAACAACGTTGGAAAAATCTGCTGTGAGTCGGAGAAAACTTGATTTAATATACGAAATTCCTATACATTTTTTTACTTTGAAATTGCAGTATCGTGTTTAATCTGGCAATAAATAACTGCGTTAAATTGGTTTAGATTCAAACATTTGTCCTATTTTAGTTTCTCCTTTTTTTGTAAATATGTAAAGTCCAGCTACTGTACTGTGACTGAACAGTTTCTCCCTGCGAAGATTGCATATTAGCTTTCTTGTTGTTTATACACGGGCTTCATATCACTGTTCCTGTGTTTTTAGTTCACATTATTTATAGCTTTCTGAGAGTACAAACATTTCGCTACTCATCTAATAACATATTAGCAATTAAATAAGGATAATGAAACTGTTGGCCAGCTGCTCTTTCACTGCGCTATGGTAAAACAGTGCGCAAAACCTCAAGTGTACCCCACAAAGCCTGTGAAAGTTTGTTGAAAGTAAACAACTGCCACACACGCCCACATTCGTGTTTATAAGTTGGTGAAAAATATTGTTGCTTTGGCAAATACATTTGACGATTTACCTTTTCGCGGCGTGTTGTTTATGAAAAAGTAAGTTTTAAAATATCCTCTAACAGATAATCCATTATTAGAAACAGGGCTCTGTAGCACGTTTCATAACAGAGGAAGTAGATGGTTTATCCATGCAACAATGGAACCTGTTATGAGTTTCCTTGCTTTCGGGTGTTGCGCTGCTTCTCCCAAGATATCCATTCTCGACCATAATGACAGTTATTTTATTGTAAAGAGTTAAATAACTGACATAAATGGTTATGTTAAGAGTGTGTAGTATAAAAATAAACGTTGAAAACATTAATTGAATTCTACACTTTTTTCGAAGCCAATATGGATAAAATACTCAATGACAATCCTAGGTAATGGTATTTGCCAACTTTATGAGTAAATATTTATCCATAATTACTAATTTGTTACGCGTGATCTTTTGCGCAGCAGTTAAATGCACGAGGTTCCGGCGTCAGAGATTGTGCCTCAGAAGTTCGTAACACTGGAAACAATTTTGTTTAAAACGTTGACTAAAACTATTGTCTAGGATTGCTATTATTTAATTTTCGCATATTGACTTCAAGAAACCTACAGTTATAGATTAATGCTTTTAGCTTTGAATTATGTACCACGCCCTCTTAACAGCGTTTGACGTGTGCTCCGTCAGTAACACGCAGGGAATTGTGACATTCCAGTTTCTCGAACGTCCGATCCAGCACGTCTTGGGGCCGCGATGGTCGAGAGATTGGACCTCTAGCTTTCCACCTCGATTCCCGGTGACGCCGGTCCCCTGAATGTTACATGTAAGAACCGTGCCGGACGATGCCGCTGGTCGGAGGGTTTTCTCTGGGATCTCCCGTTTCCCCTGCCTAGTAATTACAATGCTGCTCCATACTCACATAATGTTACCTCTCACCAGCGCTAAAGACCTCGATACTATGCGTTGACCAAAATATCTTCACTCGCTCCCTCTCCTATTTTCTGGTCCAACGCGTACACATTTATCTGCGCGATAGCTATGGTTATTCAAGCAAGAAGCTACTGCATGTCTTGAACTAGGGCCTGATATAATGCCAGAACTAAGTTTTGAGAGATATTCAGTGCATTCAAATCCATCGGCTGCTGTCAAAGCGGTTGCTGTTAAGTTGACATTTGTGATTTCAATGCAAATTTCTGAATATGTTGCATTTTATTGCACTTGTATTATTTCCATGTTTCATTTTTATCAATAAACATTCTTTAAAAATAATGCTGTTCTAGCTTATAATTATAAGACTTAATCGAAACCATTAATCAAGCAATAAACACCTTCTCTTTAGTACTTCCTTTTTCTGAGTTGCTACCTGCACGTTTCATTCTTCTTCCTTCAACCCCATCCTCAATGTGTATTTAATTGAATTTTTAAAAGATGTTACAGACGATTTAGTAATAAAATTGTAAACTCATTTTCCGTAAGCTCGGCAGAAATATTTTCTCCAACTTCCATTTATTTGAGCGAGCTACTGTAAATATGTTCAAAGAAGTAACGTAATGTAGCCACATTTGACACAGTGCAATTAGTTTTATTAATGCAATTTATTCATACATAATTCCCAACATTCATTTTATTTTTGGTCGTGTTTTGCTTTTGTCTGCTTTCTCTAGGCGTTTTCTCAAACCCAGCACACTTAACATATTTTCTGTTCTGGATCTTTTTTTCTTGAGGTTCCTTGCATAAAATTAGAACATCCGTACTTCTGAACGTTTTTTATGGCTCTACTTTTTTATTATTGAGGATTTGTTTTATTAACTATATCAGTTCTCCCTTGCATGTTTTCGCACACACTATGGTAGTGGATTAAAATATATATATATATTTTTTTTATTGGTTTCATTTTCACAAGAAAAATTTACATACCTTTATTCTCTAAACAATTTATCCAAATCATTTTCTTGCTTAACTTTTCTTTAAAAAAAACTAAGATGAACACTTGGCCATTCCTTACATTCGTTATAAACACACAGCCACACGCAAACATACACACAAGCTACAAGCTTATGTATGATAACTTTATTAATATTTCGCTACACGAAGACTAAAACACAAAATAATTTGAAAAAATGAAAAAGCCCAATAAATTTTTTCAAAAGCGTCTGAAATAAACTATCATTTAAAATTAACTATTTCCTGTGCTTTAAAAAAATTCGATTCGTTTAATCAATTTTTAATTGTTGTGCTCACACTACTCAAAATTATAGGATGTTGTCTAAAAATATTGTTTTTGATCTTAACATCCAGATAACTATGTGGCGGTTCGGAGGTCTATAGAGGAACTTCGAGGAAACCAGAGTAACTCGGTTACGTATCCTCACATCTAAACCTGCCAGTCTCCCAAGAGAGTAAAACCCTTTGTCCACCGGTAGTACGGAGAATTCTGTTACCCCTAAGGTATACACGGAACGGGCATTACTGTTGACGCAGGTTTGTTATCCTAAGAGCTATCGACATTTACCCGCCAGAAGCTCCAGAGGTTCGATACTTGCATTCGCTATCGTATTCTCAAACTAATTAACTTCAATGTAATTTTGTTTTGCATTACTAATGGTATTTTCAAATTTTATAAACGTATTCGTAATACATATTAAACAATTAAAGCAAGAAAAGTAAAATAAGAAGTAAATCACTAAAAAGAGAGTATTTAAAACGACTCGACAAATAAACAATGACATCAAAAACTTAGTGAAACAAAAAAAAATATATTTTTAATATGTTTTGTATGGGAATGAACTGTTAAACAAAATATTTCGGAAATATGCCTTTACAGCACTATGTCACCTCAGAAAACCAAGAGTGAGACAAACAATAGTAAAAGGAAATTGGCTGATTTTGGCGTTAGTCAAACGTTCATAAAAATGTTCATGAAATGTGGGAATTATTTTAAGGAATTGCGTTCAATCACAAAAATTCTAAGGAAAAGGAAGTTTCAAAGCGAAATACCAAACAAATGTCATACGAATACTTACCGTTCCCCCGAAAAGCTTCTTTCAATGCGATTGTATCTTAACAACATTCTACACAGTGACTGTCTGTCCTGTCACCGAGTGGCGTGCAAAACTTCAACAGACAGAATTTTGTTGGATGCCCAACATGCGTTAATGATTTTCTTAGGAACACCATTAATAAAACGTTACTCTCATGTAACCCAATTCACTCTCTCCAGTAATAGTTAAGCGTTATTTCCTCAAAGCCGAAAATAGGGAAAATGTTACGTTTCTTAGGTCCTTATTTGTAATAGACTCAATATTTCGCAGAATCTTAAAAAGTGTACGGTACTTAATTAAAAATAGTGTTAACACTGAAAGAGGTGAGCTCTCAAGGAGAATACTACATACCAGTTCAGTTGCGCTTATAGGCTAGTGTGATGTGTGATACGAAGGCCCGGTCGCCATTACAGCTTCCGCAGTTCTTGGTCTCAAAATCACCAAATATGTCCGCACAGATCGCTACCTTACCGTAAATTGGTAGATACAAAATTTTACTTATCTATTTTCTGCAATAACTTCTGTATTAAAATTTGTTTGGTACGTGAGTCAATGTTAAGGCAGAGAAAATGTTTGTGATGCATTTCGAGGATCATAATAGTGTTAAATGTTCATCTAATATTGGACTTGAAATCATTCTTGAAAGTTAACTTATAATTCCCTTGCAATGTTCTTAAATAACAAATTAATTAAATATTCCATTATTATTTATGTCAAGCAGTTCATCAAGAATATATATCCTATGTATTGTCAAAGAAACGTGTTTGGTGATAAAACTTGAATAAATATTATGGCATGAAAATAAAAATACAAGAAAAGTATCTAACACGCTTAGAGGTACTTATGTTGTGAGACCATGATCCGCGTAGAAGATTCAAGGACAAGTCATCCACAGGAAATATTCTGCTTGTAAAGTGTGTTTGCCAATGTTGTAACTAAGTTACTCACCAGATAGATGATTGCACGACTCTCTAGCTACATATACAGGTTGGCTGAAGAATATCACGATGGAAACACTCCGTATTTACCACAAGTCGTCACATTAGCACAACCATCTGGCTGGAGACCAAACTGCGTGCAGCTTATAAGAAAAACACTCCAGATTTGTCAATGTGACTTTTAAGACCCCACGCACATTGGAAGCACTATTGTAAAGCCCTCTAACCTGGATAAATTTCCTTTTTCGAACGATTGTTTCTCAAATATATGTACAGGATTAGTTCGAAGTTGAGGTATATAACTACATTGAAATTGGCTGCAGTGGTGGGCTCAATAACATGACCACGCCTATTCCACCCGAAAAACGCGTGCTCGGTAGCCGTTCAGTTTTTCCCATAGTACAAGGGAAGCCCCTAAAGAGTCCCGCAGTAAAAACGTTATACGGCGGGAACACTGCGCGCACGTTTACGACTTCGGCTAAGAGACGTTATGACAATACACGTGCCACCTGGTGTCGCTCGTAGCACCTCATCACACACATAAATACACCCCTCACCAGTTGGCCGCCTTAAGAGGCAGTAGAGTTTTTTCTGAACAGACAATATAGGTTGAGGGTAACAGTTTGGCCGGACGACGGGCGTGTTGTGAATGCGATGGTCTCGGGGCAAATTTTGGACGTCAGCTAAGCACAAAACTGGTAATTTTTTATTCTGGTTAACTGGGGTGAAGTGAAGATAATTGACGAACGCAACTGCGAGGTATTTAACATTCATACGCAGGGCGTGAGTTGAGAACGGATCAGCGGAGGAATTCTAGGAAGCGGGATATGGGAGTGCCTTAAGGAAGCTTGCTGGCCAGTGATAAAGCTCGCCATGTTTCCGAAGTACGTAAATCAAGAGTGGTCCTAAAAGTAATAGAACGTGTACTGCGATGGTGGCAAGATTATCAGGGGAGGTAGTCGGAGAGTCTGGCACAGATGGGAGCATCTCAATCATACTAGGATATCTACTTTAGAGTATAACCTACTTTGGCCCCGAGACTGCCTCAAGGGCGATAGAGAAGATTCATGCATGCCAGAAAGATTGCCTGATTGTCTTCGAACGCAAGATAGTGGCTGGAATTCAGTTTCTCTATCGAAAACGCGCCTCTGAATGTTCTAAATTAGAGCTTCACTTTATTCGGAATAAAATTCACGAAGACTTAGCTTTACTCCTGAGTTACGTTTAAGATTATCTATATCAGAATATTTACACCAAAAACAATTGTATTTACATTCTTTTACTCTTTATTAGCAACTGGGTTTGTAATAACTATACTCGTGTTGTACAAATAAACATTTTTTCGTAAGCGGTGCATGTCTGTTTGGATGTCAAGACAAACACCTGTACTGTAGACGCAAATTACAAGCATAAGAGACGCAATATTAAGGAGTATTTCAAATTAAACTTAAGTTCACTTTAAACGTGATCTTAGGATAAATTTGTAAAATGCCTTCACCGAAGTCCAAAGCACTTATATTACCTTGTCTCACGTGATTCCAAGTACACGTTGTTTAGGGTGATATGAGCTCTTTTGAAACTCTGACTACTTAATCCTTTCAGATAATATATTTTTTCCTGCAAATATTTCATTTAAACAAAGCAACGTAAGTAACATCAAATGGTATTTATTGTATCGTACTCGAAAGTTAACGACACAGGTTACAAAAAATAGTATTATTTAATGATTATTCTCGACAAGATGGTATTCTGGTCTGCAAAAGTGCTTACTTTATCGTGAGCCACCCTTACAGAAAAAAAAATATATATATAAGCAGTGATGTAATATTTTCAAAATAATATATCCAGTCCTTCGTAAATGAAAATGTTAATAACATGTTATCCAACTGTAGTTGAAAATTGAACACGTGCATAAAACAGTTACATGGCCTGTTAGCGTGGAAAAATTAACGAGTTGACTGATTTAGTTTTGTTGGCACGCGTGACCGAAAGTTGAGCAGTTTCATCTGTGACTAGCGACACGGATACTCGCTGTCGTTACAGTGAAGGACGCAGGAAGATCGAGGTGCAGGTAATTAACCGTCACGGCCGGTACATCGGCTCCAATCACGATATCTCACGTCCACGTCAGATAGCCCTGGGCCACTCCCCCGGGGTCACTGACCAACCCCCTTCATCCCATCCCTCAGCCAACCTGCCGACGACTCACACTTCAGCGTTTTCCCAAACTGACTGAAATCACTGTACGGTACTGAAAACAGTTCCCTTATTTACTGAAGCCTACTGTCAGTAACAAAGAACGGTCTACATTAGTTTTCATAATTTTTTTAACTTTTATGTTTGTACCAGACTGTTTTAATCTTATTTTTGACATAAATTGTGAAAAATTTTGCACTAATGAAATTTTGTTATCTCGCATAGTTTTTGCGTTATGACTCGTGAACGTTCAAATTTGCATTTTACGGTTTGGTGACCGCAACTAAAACCAACGAACATACCAAACTGAAAACATTTACGGGGCATAACCATGTCGTAGGCTACAACGTCTCCTACACAAAAACCAAAATTAATATATGTTTTATTTGAAAATATTTGCTGCAATTTGAAACTAAATTTAAAAATAGTGTATCTATAATTTTTAAAACACAAAACAAATATATATGTATATATATATATGTATGTGTATATATATAGTGTTTTGCATAGGAGACGTTGTAGTCTACAATATGGTTATTCTCAGTTTTTTTTTTTTTTTCAGTTTATTATGTCTGTTAGTTTTAGTGGTGGTCACCAAACCGTAAAATTCGTAAGAGCAAAATTTAGTCACAATTCATGTCTAGAATATAATAAAAAATGTCTGGTACAAACAAAATACAAGAATGACGTTGAAAACTGATGTAGACGTCGCCCTTAATATTAGACGTCTGTACGAGACTATTTTTTTTTTTACTGAAATTGCTAGATATCGACAGCAATACGTTATCAGCAAAAGCAGACGACGCTAAGTAAACAATTTAGCAAGCCTTAGCTGGAAAGTCTATTAATCTTTGTTTAAATGCAGAAGAAGCCTAGAGAGATATAAATACCAATTGTATGACGGATCTTAAAAAAAACTGTTTAATAATTACGATGAATATATAATTGAGATAATAGTTATGCTTATTATTTGTAGTTCCAGAATATGCTATGAAAGTTTATGTCAAATAAACACTTGAACAGAAATACTTTGAGCCACAACTAGCCAACCAAAGTTCACACACTCCATAAAACAACAAGGACGAAGACAGCAAGTGATTTTTGTGTTCCGATTATTAAAACCTCTAAACTCTACTGGCAGTAAGAAATTGTTCCGAAATTCCTCTATAGCCGCCAGAGTATTGTACAGTAAATTTCGGAAAATGTTGCGTGCCTGGACGTAACATGGCGTCAACTGGACTCGTCCGTGAGGCACGTCACATATACGGGAGGATGTGATAGAGCGCATTTGAAGCCCTCGCAAAGAGGAAAGAGATTACGAGACTGCCTTCGACCGACTCCAGGTATGTCTGTGAAACTGATGGATCGACTGTGAATACACCTCGCTACGGTTAATTCTACTTCTGGTTAGGAGGAAAATCTAATTTTTTTAATGACAAGTTCGGCGAGGGACGATTTCATCAGTCAATAAACGCTGATATCGGTACGGCGTTTATTTAATGATGGAGCTAATGTAGAGAACTTCGTGTGCTGAAATGAACAAGTTTCCTCCATCAATTTGCACCTTTACCGACACCAGCGTAACAGGCGGCAGAACTTTCCTTTAACAAACTAATTACAGAGATCTACCTAACCTGTAGTAGAATTAATCCTACCCTCACTAAGCCGTTGTCATAATTTACTTGACTTTGGCAGATGTGCTAAGATGAGATTAGAACATCTGTAATCATGAGCGTTAGTTTGTTAATTTTTCTACTGAACTTAATTGTTACTGATTTTGTATATGCAATGTAAATATAAAGAGTGAAATAATCAGTTTTGTTAATGTTTGCACAGATACTCTTTTTGTCGCTGCCCGCTCAAACTATTACCTTTATTTATTATTTTTTTTTATGTTCTACCCGGTAGTTTTAATGACGATACGATTGTATTAAATTAAAAGTAACATTCAGTATGTTATTTACGCAACCGAACATTCCTCCTCGATAGATTACGATAAGAATACGCAAGCTAAAAGATGACAAACCAATTCATATTATCAAGAACAAAATCTTATAAACAACCTAATTGTCACTACAGAACCAATTTTCGATATACAATTCATAATTTAAATACCGCATGAACTCTTTATTTTCTGGAAATGGGTAGACGAGAGAATAACTTCCTCTGGGCGTAAGAGTGTCTTAAAATGTAAATCTTGTTATAAGAAATAAAGAAAAAATAATTGCACGTAACATGACAGCTTAAACAAAACTCATAAGGTGTTATTGATAACGTTTAAAAGTATAATTTAAAAAGTTAGCAAACCAATAATCTCGCTTGTTTACTTTAAAATATAAAAAAAATTAACACTTCGGAACAATAAGGCTGCTAAGTGGGGTATTTTAACGTGAATGAAAATACAAAATTAGATATATGTAAGATTTAAAACGCCACTCGCAGCGATTATTACATTTAAGATACAACAAGGGATTTACCAACTGAAAACTTAAGTAAAGGATTTACAACAATGCAGTGATTAGAATTGTTATTAAAATCCTATTACTCGTTCTTCTTTACTTAATTAAGTTCTTCAATACATTTCAATTAATGTTTTAGCAAAGTTTATCATGCATAGACCATGATGAACAAATTTTTATATTGAATTTAGTAGATTTTCAGTGAATGTTACAATTCGTGGTGTTATCCTTGTAACCTAAGCTGTAAACATACTAAACAACAAATTATACCCGTGCGTGGTTGGTAGTCACGTTGGTAGTTGTTCTAGAAAGAATGTAAAATGTTTTATAATACAACGTACATACGCCTGTTCAAAAATTAATGTATACTTGTTGCCTACGGGTAAAACAAATAATTTAAATCCATTTGATTTCAGTGGTACACAAAGTATTAGGTTTCCATTTGTATACCATAAATTCATTACATGCCATATTTAGTTGATTATAGTAAAATAGTGCAGTACTGCACCAAGCCATCAAATAATACTAAACTAAATTCTTAGGCTTACTCTACATACCTACGTTGCACTTAACGTAATTAATTTGTACGTAATAATACTGCGATAAAACTAAAAATGAAAAACCTGTTTGGTAAAATTGCTGGAATAAATTACATCGTACGGAAAACATCATTCACATTAACTTTCAACCAAAATTACTTTCAAATACTTACTCCTTGAAATCTTAATATCGCTGGCCTTCGTAGCGTAGTCGGTAGCATGCCTGCCTAAGGTGCGTAAGGCTCGAACCAAAGCACAGGCATGGATGATTGTGTCATTTGGTATCGATAGTTTGTAAGTCTGACGGCATAAAATCGAGGGACGTAAAGAAACCTTTTAAAATAATTTAAAAAAAAATAATAAATCCACATTATATAAAAAAATTACAACGTACAACATATAATTAATAAATTTATGTTGCGTTACCTCAAAATTATTTTGACTGTAATATTCCCTTGCTTTCCGGTTAGAGAATAAGATAACGTATCTGGATAATGAAGTTTGGTTTCAACAAATCAAATGAATGGTTCAGCTGTTTTAATTTCAATCTATCGGTATATTGTAAACAATTAAGTGTTATTGATATGTTGCCGGGAAATGGTAGAGTTTAACCAACGCGTTTTACCGCGGGCAAGCCATCTGAGTTTGACCGCTATTTATTATTGTAGCGACAAGCATGATCTCTGTCTGAGGTATACTCACCTCCAGCATTATCTTCAACCTTTTGGCCAGTTGTGTAGTAACCAAACTACAAATTGATGACACCTGAGGTAAGTTCATTCAGACAATCTAGCGGTTCAACGACAAATGTAATTTTTCACCACTATCCATACCAATGTAAAAATTCAAACTTCCCTCTTCCCATTGTTTTGCAGATAACTGTTATCATAAATATGTTGGTAGTACAAAAAAAAATCCAAATCACAAACAAAGTGAACAGTCAAATATCGTATTATGCTAATTATATTATAAACGAATTTCAATGAAGTAATTACGTCTGTTTGGCAATAATTAGGAATAATATTAACGTATCGTACGAGGAGGGCACCCTAAGGCCAGGATGCAGACTTGCAACTGGGCGCCTCTACTTACATCGAAGATGATGAGAAGTGTCAGCACCCTCTGTTGAGGGTGTGGCACTACAATGAGCGGGCGGGGGAAGCGGGAGTCCCCCAAAAAAGACCCGCCGACCAATTGCGTCGTCCGGCATGAGTCCCTCGTGCGAAAATTCGGGGACATGCCCCGCCGAGAATTGGATCACTTTGGTTGGAGGCGAGTGCTGTAGCCTACGCCGTGCGAACAGGTACGCAGTAAATGCTCAGCCGTGTTGATAGTACTTCAGGTCATTTTACCGGTACGTGCTATTGTAACTGAAGATACTCGCAGCATCTTCACCCCTGAGCACGCAGGTATCGAGCTGCGGCGTGCTGGCACGAACATTTCCTGTTTCGATATCACGGCACCAGAGGAACGTCAGTAGAAAAGTGCGTCCCGCTGATTCTAAGTTGTAGGCTACGTCTTGGCGTAAAACGGACGTAAGTGGTGGGTTAATGGAACTGATATTACACTCACAACGATAGCAGCATCAGAGCAAACTTATGACGCAATGATGTGTTCCGTACACCATCAATTAATTACGGATTAGCGCGCTACGATAGTTATACCTAAATTTTTAAATATATTATTTGCACCACTCTCTGTTTATCCAGTATAGTAATTTATGTAGAGTTTTGTTGTTTGTATGCGGTACAATTAAACCTAAATGCAGCTATAACATGTTCGTGTCAAAGTCAGCTATCATGAAGCTCTCAACATTGATTTTATAACTTCTATAAAGTCTTATACTTTATTACTTGTCTGTAGGTATTTGTTCATAAATTCTAATTAACTTTTCCCTTGCATTATAATACTTTCATCGCTGTTTGAAGTAATTAGTTTTGATATTAATTTTTATTTTAATTAGTTTACAATAAACTACAATTTAAAATTATATTTCCTTAGCAGAGTCAACACATAATTTCACATATGGGGATTGTGCCAGAGGATATCTTTGGTTGGTGATTTTAAACGGGGATCTCCCGTTTTCCTCACACCTTCAATATGACTTTCTCCACACTTGCTTAGTATTAGTCTCTAGCCAAATTCCTCGCTGTTTACGAGAAGCCAAGTTCTACTTCTTTCGTACATGTCTTAGACCGATTTAAATAAGAAAGGTTATACATAAACTGAGTTTATGAAAAGAACCTAACGTAAGATTACACTGGAAATGTAGGTCACCAACAATTCACATTGTTGTTAGTTGGATAAACTATCATATTTCGGGCTTTAACTTCATTAAACTAGGTTTAGTAGACCGTCGGAGCATAAAAACGTGACGGCCTTGATCTATAAGATGATACTGAGGATGCGCTAAACAATATAGTGCAGAGGTAATAAAGAGTATAAACGATCAAAATGTAGGTCACGGCCCTAATATTTATTTTTCTTGTAACTTAACTAACTACACTATGTACAAATTTTTATTTTACAATTTGTAATTACAAAATCTTATTTACAACATTAAATTACTGTTTAATAGCTGTATACAATACGTATGCGTATGTTTAACATCACACGTAGTGTGAACATTTTATTCCTTCTGACTTGCGAAAAAAAAATTCAATCTTAAATAACTATACTCTGATACCGGATGCTGCAGTTATTATATTTATGTGTGTATATGTATATATATGTGTGTGTTTCTTTTAATTTCCAAATAAACATATTCCGAAACAATCAAACGAAATAGCAGTGACACTGTCTTGTAAAATCTGTTTTCAAGCAGCACAACGACAAACTCTAACGAGGTAGTGATCTGCGAACAATGTCTCGTGAAACACAAAAATTTTAACTAAATTAAAAAGCGTGTCGGAACATATGACTTGTCGAAGACGAGACGACTCGTCCCTAGGGGGTTATAAGAAGCCATGAGGGTAGGTAGGGCAAAATATTGGTTAGAGGCGTGCAAAAAGTTACTCCAGTAAAGTTTATACGTGTCAGAGAAATCACGTGAGAAGCTTCTTGAACTGTTCCTCGCTGCCCAGCTATATCTTCAGACGGAATCGTCATTTGGCAAGAAAAGTAATAAAAACAGTAGACATAAACGAAACACAAAAAATTGTAACTGAAATCACTTTGTTCAAAATATTGAAGAAGCAAGCATGAAACTAATATTATTTATGCTACAAAAATGAATGTTTGTTACTTCGACTGTTCGTTTAACATGCACTAATGTACAATTTATCCGACTGCACTTAAACTTTCAGTAAGCTGTGCTTGTGGTAGAAAAGGCTTCTGCAAAAAAAAAAAAATCTTTCGTAAGTTGCTGTGCGTGCGCCCGTGGATATTTCTGCCAATAAAATTATATTTGCAGGGGAGGGAAGAGGAAAACACGGGCAGAATAGGTATCCCATTTTTTTTTTTTTATTTTATGATTGTTGCACCATATGCCGAGGCAACTGTATGTAATATAAATCAAATAATTAAAATACAAAATAAATAAAGGCTGCGATATATATATATATATATATATATATATATATATATATATATATATATATATATGGAGGTTTATCACAACCGTTATGAACATCATAATCTGGTCACGTGACTAACCAAGCATACCTTACTCCAGTACGTGACTTCTTATGTTCTTTCAGCATTCTGGCGTATGTAGGTTTCCCTGTGACGCCGTGGTGGGTTGGAAGGGGGAGGAAGAAGGCGGTACCCGGGTGGAGAGAGAGGTTCGCGAGAAGCGGTTCTCCAGATACGCGATAAACACAGTCAGAGGGACAGATGGCGGCTGGCAGATAGAGGGGCGACGTGCTATATATACTTTACTCCGCGTCAATCTACACTTACTTCTCTGCACGAACGACTTGAGGAGGACGAAGACATGGCCGTGCTCAGGATTGCCTTGCAGGTAACTACATCACTTCTTCTGCATGCAGTAGAAAGAATCTCCTCCTTACCTGTGCTACTGTAAGGTTGCTTGCGAAACTTCGTCGCCAAAATGTCATTCCGAAAACAGTTTTTTGGGTTTTACTGCTGAGAGCAGCGGCGAAGCGGAGGGTTTAACCTATTACACCTAGAGAGACTAAATAATAAATCTGAATTTAAGAGAACGGAAAGTAAGATTATACTTGAATTGCAGGTCACCAGTTTACACTGATGTTAGTTGGATAAAAAAAACAACTATATTTCGGGATTTAACATTCTTAAACTAGGTTTAGTATACAGCCGAAGCAGAAATATTTGGCGGTCTAAATATATCATATGACAGTTGAGGTTATGTTGAAAAATATAGTATTGAGGTAACAAAAGTACTATACGATGAATATGTTGCACATCATAGACAAATGCGTACTGAAGTTATAATAAAATATTTATCGTTCCAATTAGTTACAGAGATGTTTTTAATTATTATTGTTATTATTATTGTTTATATTATAATTATTATTCTGATGACCCCCTAACAAAAGCCTTTAGACTCTGGGGTATAGAATTTGTCAAGTATTCTTGATTTTCACAATACAAAAAGATTAAAACAAACATCATACATAATCACGTTTGTGAATCACAATTCATAACAACATTTCTATTATGAAAACCGTAAGCCCTCTTCACAGGTTAATAATATGACAATAACATAAAATAATAATAATAATTAAATATAATAATTAAAACACCAATGAACTATAAACCCATCATCCATGTGCATTTAAAAACTCATTAATTATATTACAATCATAAAAACACTGATCATCAATTAAACAATGTAATAATTTCAAGAATTTAGTAATATTATTTTCATCAGTAAACTTTTACGAGGCTTATTATACATCATTAATCCTGCATAGTAGTAGCATTTTCAAATTTTACTGTAGCATGTTGTACAATTGCTAATTTGTCAGCATTTCATATACATATACATATACATATATATGATCCTCATTTTTACTATACGACTGAATGTTTTGTTTAACCAATTTTAATGTATAAACAAAATATTAATTTAAAAAAGGTTGGGATTTTATGTAACTTGAAAAGTTGTCTGCAAGAGTTAAATTTAGATACATTTGAAAGAATTCTTATACTTTTTTCTGTATTGTAAATATCTTCTTTTTCTTTTATAGGAAAGAATTCGATTATCAGCTAAACAGTTATGCCTCAAGTAAATACCCCGTATTGTTTATTTATAAGTGACAACAATCCAAGCATTTAAGACTTACGATTAACAGCAAAAACCTAATTTTTCACTAACTTATTAGAAACTTATTAGGATTCAGTATTGTTGCTCCTCTCTTTTAAGTATATTACTTTCTTCACTGATTTGTCTTACTTTTTTTACGTGCTCCTTTATCTATCAGGTAGCTGAGAACTGTGATCACACGTAATATGTTTTATGTTTTTCAGGACAAATCGGCTATAAATTCTATTTGTTCAAAGTAAGTTACGATTGTGTATATGCATTGTTTGATATGCCAGCACGCTGTTTTTATAGAAGTGAGTACAGACAATAAGTTTTCTTTAATTTGCACCACCCAGAGTAGTTAACAAGCAAAAAATGAAGCAGCAAACACACATGCAGTAGAGTGTATCAACTTCGCTTACGTATTTCTGAGCTTCCGTGTAAAATCTTTGAGGACCACCCAGTACTGACAGCAAAACTACCAATGAAACGTGCGCGTACGCCAGAGAATAAAAAAGAGTTGTTATTCTTTGGTTGCTGCATTTAGATCGTCACAATCTTATCGGTGCGCAGAAAGCACAACTCGACCACTTTCCGTATCTGGTCGTCTCCAGTGGCATGCAAACTTAATGTCGTCCAACAAACGTGACGACTCCAGCACATTGTCATACGCTACTCATCTGACTCCACGTCTTATTTTCACTCTTTTATTTGTTGTTATTTTTAGTTTTGGTGGACAGTAACGTACATAACACATATCTCCCAAATATGACTAACACTTAAAAACAAAAAAAAACAAAAAATCTCAAAATATGTTTGTGTAAACTGGATGTTTCAACATTTTGAAAAGATTTACTTGTGCTAAAGTATAACTGTGCGTGCATGTATTTAATCGTATTTTATTTCAGAATTAATATACATTATTATTTGCAAAATCATTTGATTTCCAATAAAATGTTTTTGCTATTAAACGGTGTTAGGGAAGTGTATTCTGCAGACGTATAAAAATTTCAATAGTAATATTGCCTAACATAAATTGGTGACACTTGTGAATTTATAAATTGTGCTTGATAAATGTGAATTGTAATTTAAATCAACAATTTTCATACAAAATTAAATCTCATGAACATATATTTTATTTAAAAAGTTTTCTGAGAGAAATAAAAGGAAATGAACGCGGATATTAGTTCTTCGTTCTTCCTATTGCATCCGTGTTTTTGTAATGAAAACACTTCTCTGAGGAAGGAAGACGGTTCTGTGATTCGAACGTGACTCATCTGCTAAACGCTATAAACACACACATATTTTGCGTCCACTTTTCATATCTTGCACACACGCTTAGGCCCCATAATTTAGTCGGCTTTTCGCCTACCACAAGCTCAGCTTTCCCTATAGATCCTGGCAGAAAATGTCTGAGTATCAACTAAAGCCCTGGGGAATATTTCACAGTGGTTACTTTGTAACACTAGTAATATGCAGAAGAAAAGTAAACTATATAAAGTAACAAACTAAAGCTGTATACACTAGTATTTGTTACTGGCTACTTAAATATTATACAAATTTGTGTATCGTGGCTTCGTTCATTCGTTTCCTCCCACCAAGGCGATCCGGGTTCGATTCCCGGCGGGGTCGGTCCCCGGATTTTCGCACGTGGGAATCGTGCCGGACGATATCGTTGGTTGGCGGGTTTTCTCGGGGATCTCCCGTTTTCCCTGCCATTTCATTCCGGCGCTGCTTCATACTCCTCATGTCACCCATCTCCAACGCTAAAGACCTCGATGTTAAGCGCTGACCAATATCTCTCTCACTCATTCTTTTACTATTGTTTTAGTACTATCTCAGAGTCCTTCAAAGCAATAGTTTCTGTCACGAAAGTGAAATAAACGTAGCGTATAGGACTCTCAATTCCTGTCCGTCACAAATTTGATTCATTTATTTCGTCATTTTCTGCAAAATCAGACGATACTTAAAATGTAATAAGAATCTCGCATTTTTAATATAAGTTTGTAAGTTTGTAAACAAGCAATCCCTTCTCTGAAATCGTACTGCATTTAAAAGATATACTGTTTTTCGCTTATCAACAGTAGCATTTTGCCTTTTTGGTAGCATAATCGCGTGTAAATGAACGGTAAGTCAGCGCGGCAAATAACAATATCCTCAGTTTCATAGTGTCCTTATTTATTAGGTATATTGTTCATAAAAACTTTTCGTTTGCGTACATGTACCATGTACACAGCTCCTGTTCTGGTGACGGTCTCCTAAAACTTCGAACGTTTAAACTGAGCTCGTTAGCACAATGTTAAAGCACTGACCTCGCATTAAGTACAACCCTAAATTAATTCCCGCTATCTACTCATTCTTATTTCAGTTGTCCATGTTCTTCTGTAGTCACTCCAGGCGAATGTAGGAATGGTTTCTTAGTTTAGGCAACGCCCGCTTACCATCCTGTTCTTGACATTTTGAGCACTTGTATACGTGCTGGGTAATTTTTTCTTTGCCCACTGAATTATCTTTGGGCATAAGTAACAGAAGACAGTGTTTATTCCTGCTCGTATACACCAAGCAATAGAAAACACAGATAAACAGAATTCAAACTGACAGTTATACAGAAGAGCATTATTTTTGGTTGTGACTGCTTATCTACTTCGATGATGCGCCCTTTCTCTAAATAACATGTATTTGAAATGTTATTCTATATGAAACGCGTAAACTATAATGCATTCTAGCCTCTCGGAAAAACCCAATGCTAAATAAATTCAACTTCTAAAAAACTTTGTCTCATTAGCCTAGTAACATATATTAGCCTAGTACATATATCTTCAATATACAATTTCGACGCCATGTTTATCACTCTAGAACAACGTAAATGTGACGTACATGTGACGATTAAATACCTTACAGTGATTGCCTATTGGGGTTTCTAATTAAGAGAAATTCATAGTAAATTCTAATTCGTTCCTGAGCAAGTTTTAGAGTACGAAATCTTTAATACCTAAAGCTGTACCCCTCGTGGTATTTTGAAATGTATCATGCATGAAAGCAGAATCGGTAACAAAAAATAGACACGAAAGCTTTTAAGAAATGTGGCATTTTGTGACGCAAATGTCTTAATAACCTCCCTGTCGACGAGTTATGAAATACTACTATCTGCCATCTTGTATGACAATTCAAAATGTAGTAATATTCTGCCGCTACCTACAGCAGTCGTGAATGTAAATATCAGTATAACTCAGCCAGGGTAACAAAACATTTCGAAATATTGTGACAGAACGAGAGCGGGGGAGAGGGCGGAGAGAGTAAAACCGAGTGGGCCAATCAAAGCCGAGCAGCTGTGACGAGTACACTATGTACTGAATAAAAATCGACAAGGCCAGTCTTCGTTGTCTGAAGGAGCGCCTTTTTAAAAGCTTTTATTTAACTTGCAATGTTTGTATGTTTGTTCGTGTTTAATCTTGCAACTGAAATTTAAAGCAGTTATCCTCAAACGATTGAGAGGAAATTATGCATACACGTATAGTTTGAATGACAATGCATGGTTAGCTAAGTGACGTCATTCTAAATCCAAGATAGCGGACTAGTGATTTCTTATTCTCTCCCGTGATATGGGTATCAAATGAAAGGGTTTGCTGAGAAGAATACAAATAAAATAACGACGTCGGCGTTCAACTCTTCGAGGAGATGGTGTACTACTCACTGCCTGGCTAAACTGTTAGACGTAGCGGGGTCGTGTCTCAACTAATATCGACCTGCACCCTGGGAAAATTCTAGCGGTGATGAAAAAATTCAAATTGGCGGAAAACAAGATGGCCGCCATACCAATTTTAAAGAGTTATAACTCGGTAAAGGTTAGGGTAGTTAACAAATGTTGTAGGGACCAACAAGGGTCAACTGCTAGCGATAAAATTTCGAGATGGCGTGTTTAAGATGGCGATCAAAAACTTAGTTGCTCCAATCCGTCTGAAATTTTGTTATCCCGGGGTTTTCGGAGTCGCCGATTACGATTTTGGGGTCGAATTGTTCGGGTCATGTCTTGCAACTGAATTTTAAAAGTACGCCTTGGTTAGCTTGATAATATGATTTGTGTAGTTTTGCGAGATGGGCGTCAATAGAATTGGTTTTCAATCTGTCTAAGAGAAGAAACGCTCCAAAATCAAACCCGGAACTGTGTTTCGCTAGGCACAAGTAAACTTCAAGCTGAAATAAGTGGCGCGTATTTCCAAACACCCAAGTCAAGGTGAGGCCGTGTCGAGGACTGAGTGGCATCAGTGTGTATCAAACATGATGTGAACGTACCCCTTCAGGATACCTGTTGTATTTTAGCTCTTACTCTCCTAAACAAAGCTCTCAGAGGGTCGACGGAAATTTCTTCACTAGATAAACAAGAATACAATATGTGACTTGATCTTGACATAAGTAATTACAAGAAAAAACTAACGTTTTTTTATTTATTTAATTTATTTATTTATTTATTTCTCGTTCCTTTGAGCCCGCTTTTTTGGCTGGCGCCACAGGGCTATGAAACACATCAATGATTTACACTGATAATTATAAAATTATACAAGCACTAAACATGAATACGCAAATAAGAGCATTATAACAATAATATATAAATCCAGTAGTTGTCAACAATGGACGACTTGAAGTACACGCCCCCTGACGTCACCGCAGGGGAAAAGTACTGTGGGAAACAAAACTTGTTTACAAACATGCTGATTTTTAGTTGGAAAATTACAGAAAGCAAAAATGTTGCGCATTCACACAAGGGTAAAAATTATTAGTTTCAATTTCATGGTTAAGATACGCAAATACATAATATTAATGTTTACCTGAAAAAACCGGCAAATTCCAAACAAATAATCAATTTTCTTGACGTACGTCTCATCCGGGACATGTGAAGCCAAACAGCTAAATGAAGGTTATGTTCGTCTGCGGTATCCATGGAGATAGGAATTGTTTCCCACACCTGACTGAGCTCCGCCTCTTTTCAAGTCGTCCATTAATACAATCACTTTTTAATGTGTTTTATATATTATTTCCTCTATACTGTAGAAAACCTGATTATCTAGCACTTTTTATACAGCTTTGACAAATCACTTATAATTTCTTACAGAAGTAACCTTTTTTGGCAATTTATAGGTAAATCTTGCGACAAGTTTTGTATCACATAAATTGTGTAACGTAATAAATTAATGGATTTGATTTAATTTAAAGTTAATTTTCTTCTTTTCATATCATTTAAATAAAAGTTTTTTTTAATGTGTTTTACTATTTATTTATTAGTAGTAGTGTGATACTTATTTTGTATAAATTGTTATGATGTTTTGCTTTCTCTATGAGATTCAACCACGGCTAGCTTGCTCAAAATTTATTTAATATTTACCAAAGCATGCAGAAAAAGACATTACATTAAGTTTAACATCCATTACCTAAATCAATCACAGAATATCAGGGAAATTTTAATAGTGGATTCGTTTACAGAAAAGGAAAGAAAATTGCTCAAAACATTTACGTCAGACAGTGCTAATAAATAAAAATAATATTGTAGTACGAGAAAAAAGTGAAATTTAATAGTTTGTGGTTGTCGACAAGATTGAAGGATATTAACGCTCAAAAGGAAACCATAAATTGTCCTGGATTTAAGAATCAAAATAGAGGAATTACCAACTAACTACCTCCGGCAAATGTACCGAGAACCATGCGAGAGAGTCGTGCCTTAGTACAGATATCGTATAAATTGTCTCTCCAAAACTACATCCTTTCATTCTTGTACTGATGTGCAGGCTGACTCTGTCGCTATAGAAAGAAGTCATAGTACCATGAACAATCTTCTACTGCAGCACTTAAGGTCCTCGTCGTCCACTCGTCCCAGTTTTCCATCACATGGATACACCTCTGAATCTCGAACTATCCTAGTCGTGGGTATAAAATCGAGCCTTTCTAGGCCCGCGATGTAGCATAGCTAGTCTTCCCCGTGTCCATTCCAGAACTTTTCTTCCAAAACGTTCCTACCACATAATACTCCAAAGCACTCACAACAAAATCTCCTAGCTAACCGTCTGCACTTACAATCGATACTAGGTGGTTTCCAAACAAAAATTATGTAGAGAAAATGTCAACAGCCATATTAGATTTAAATACAATTATTTACGTTATTAGTTACCAAATATTAACATAATATAAGAACTATAGCGAGGTATTCAAAGTTAAAGTTAAAATTACGTCTGTAATATAGGCAAGTACATTAGATATATTACAGTAAACAAAGTATTTGATCTTTCGAAACGTTTACAAATATTTCAGAGCTAGTGTAAAAAGTAACATTATTGCCACGTATTGCATCGTGTGGTAAAATCAGTCCCAATATTCATAAGAAAGGTTGCGAAATAACATAAAACGTTACTTGATTTTTTTATGAAGAGAATATTTCTTTAAACATGCATAACCAATTGAAAATTCGACAAGGTGACCAGCTGTTGCAAGAATAAATTTTATATAACGTAAATATGTTCCCTACGTCGCTGTCAACTTAAAACACTAGCAAATCACTGTCGGCTTCTGTCATTTGTGAATTTGTGTATTCTTTGTTCTTACACTTGCGTGTGTTTGTGTATTTCCTATTCACTGAATCTCACATGCCAAAGAATCAAAATCCTCCCGTGCTTCAGCTTTTCAGTCAGAGAAGGAAAACTTTACTTTCCTCAGAACTGTACATATGTTGATGATGGAGGCTACTTTAATATGTTGTGTGGTCTACAGGTCGTATGTAGAAAGGCATTCGGCAAGAATACTGTTACTATTATAGTTGGTGAGCTAGATTCTCCCATCTACTAAAGTGAAATGCACATTCTTCGTTACAAGATAAAAAGTCCTTGGAGATTAGTTCAAAAAACATAATTATGTAACTCTTACTTAAAAGGACTTTCTCTGTAGCTAATGTTAAAAATAAGCAAACTCTCATCGCAGCACTTCAAAATCCAGATTTACTATGGATCAATCAATGGTTGATGCTGATGTTTTAGTCACCAAATTGACTCTGTAGCATACTGCTGAAACCAAGGAAGTAGTAGATATTGGACATGGTACTGACACGTTCGTGTTATTAACATCTCTCTTCACATCAGAAAACATTTTGTTTTGCCGGCCATAAAGTGGTAGTATGTCTGATATATTTAAAAAACGGGAATTTCAAAATTGCGTTCAAGATGTTTTTATATTTTCTCGTTCAGTGTTTGAGTGTGACACAATTTCTGCTGTATTCAGTAAGTGGAAGATAAATCTCTCGATTTACTACAGGTGAATCAAGGCTTGAGAACTAAAGTAACGGTATTCAACGAAAAGACGTCGATAAGAGAGCAAATCACTAAAGTAGGAAAATAATCCATAATTTCACTATATTGAAAATTAGGAAACTAATCATTGGATAAGCACAGGTATTACATGTGTAATAAAGTAACAGTTAAACAGCAGCTGTACGCTACTTTTGAATTAGCCACGCTACCGCCTACGTCAGCAGCCGCTGCTCAACGTAGGTTCAGAGTTTTTTTACCGGAAACAGAAGTGGTTGGGAAAAAATCTGGACTCTTGTGAATGGGGATGGAGACTTGCTGGAAATTATTTACAACCTGAACCAAATTCTCTGTCACAAGCTCCAAACATATATTTGATTTGATTTCATGAAAATGTAAGAATAGTGATTCCTGCCTTGTAAACAACCGGCTCTCCTCTGCTCATCAATGTGTGGCAAGTGCGAAGGTCTATCATGTGAGAACTCACCTGATGTAGACTTTGAACAAATTTATGATTTTGACATAGATGATTAAGAAAGACAATACTTTTAAGCAGTTGTTGCATGTAACTACTTTTATTGTAAATGTGCTGAAAGCAAATTAGTATTTAATTGTACTCTATTTATTACATCATTAAAACTTATGATTAAATCGACGCAGGGTACAAAGTTGGAGGCATTCATCATTTTCAGAGATTAAAACTAGCAAATAGATTTTGCGATATTATATTCAAAACAATCATACATAATTTTCGTTAATTTAACCACATTAATACTTTATGCAAACCTTCAATTAGTAAGTAAGTAATTTATGTAATATTTTTCTATATTTAATACATTTGATTTAACTTTGCAATTTTATTTTGGAAAGTTGAACAAAAAGAAAAATTAACTCAATTATTATTTGATAAATAACTCTAAAATTAGTACAAACACGAAAATTAATTACTCTTTACAGAATTATTTTTTCGTATGGACTTCGCAGTTTGCTTAAACATTGTATATAATATATACCACCATTATTTAAATACAGCCAAAAAAATTTTGGGCGCCATTTTCTAATCTGGCGGCCATAGCACTGACCCAAAATTGTTTATTTTACATGTGTTATTGGGTACTACAACTACGCATTTGTGAAGTGTCGGCTTTGAAGGAATTATGTCTAGGTAAAACCCTATAATAAAAAAAAAAAAGTCACGTTTAGTCAACGGAAAGACTGCACATGTAGGTTATGTGGAATGCGAAGAGAAAGGAAGCGTCGGCTTTATCGACCTTAGTAATCTCGCATATGAGACCTATCAGAGCAAAATTAGCAGCAAGCAGGTGAAATTCTTAACTATTCAGTGCTCAGACAACTACACGAAACAAAGAGTTTCTTATGGCAATGTATACTACAGACTGACATTTTATGTGTTATCAGAGGAATATGTTGCCTACTGAAATATTTCATTTTCAGGAACCCAAACGTCTGATAACTTTGTTGGATTTAAGCCCCACTATTTCTTTAAATTCGTGAAGCAGGGTCGTAAGTTGTCTTGCGTGGGGCACTGTTATGATATTGCCTGGCAAGCCGGAGAGCGAAAGAGGTTCGGGCTGCAACTAGGCCAGACAGCATTGGGAAACCACGGAAGATAGCAACTCACCTCACCCCCTCGTAGTTGCACAATATTGAGGACAAGCACGCCGATATATGGCACGGTCTGTCGTCTGTCGGTCATCCACCAGCACTCATCACATCAACAGCAGTCCAGTTCTCCGCCTGGGCTCAGGATCGAGTCCCGGCGGGTGCGTGCTCGTCCTTCGATGCCGTCGCATCATCAGTCCAGCTTTCAAATAAGGTCGTCAGGTCTTGTTAGGTGGCAGCAACTCTCAACTTAATATAATAACTTAATAATCAGTAATATTGCGTTCCCTCCTAAATTAATAGATCACATTGTAACCTATTTTGTATTCAGAGTACCTGCCATTGTAGTATAGTAAATGCCCGTTTAACCATAACTGTTTCTTAGTCTTTTAACTCTAAATAACATCTAAATAAACCCACAGTGTAGCTACCATCTGAGCGAAACCCACCAAATAATAACTTATAAACCCCCAATATACGTGTAGCTACCATTTGAGTGAAACCCCCCAAATAATAGTAACTTATAAACCCCCAAAATAATAACGACTTACAAAATAATAATTTTGTAACAGCACCTACACTTAGCATTAAAGAGCATACAGCAAATCACTGGTATTATCCAGAACATAAGCATAATACTAACCGCATTTCAGGCAATAAAAAATTGTTAACGAAAACCAAGGGTTGTGCGTGACAGACAAAACTGTAAAGTATAACGCCTCTGAAAATACACAGTAGTTAATAGGTCATCAACACTGGGTTGTATAATGTAGTAGTGAACATAATACCAACGTTTTTATAGACGACTTCGTTACATCGAGCGAGAGGTCAAGCAGTCCAGTCATAAAACACTCGCCTCGCATTTAGGATAAACCGGTTCCGTTCCCCGGCTCCGGCCATCCAGATTTCTGTTTACTGTGGTTTTCCCTAATCACTCCAAGTTAATGCTGGGAGAGTTTCCTGATACAGGTCTTGTCCACTCCTTCCCTTATTTCCTTCCTGTACCTCTACCAAATGACTTGTGCTGTTCGAGGGCACGTAAAAAGATCAAATCAAATAATTAAAATGTATTTAAATTTTACGTGCATATTCTGAAGTATACTATAAGAACGATCAACTATAGGAAACCATTCCTGCTTTATATCGAATTCTGATAATTTTACATCTAGAAATCTACCGAGCAACAGTTAATATAAAGACGAATGTTGACTTTAAAAACTTACGTTTGTTTTTATCTCCCAATTAACAAAGTTATTTGCCACATACGCAAAGAATACAAATAAGTTTTCATTATAACGGAAAGCGATCCACTGTGAAGAAGTTTTATACTGTCTCAAAGACAGAGGTTAATGGAGCAATACATAATCATGTTGAAAAGTTTTTGGAGTTATACCTGCAAGTCACTGAACTGTCAAAAATTACCCACACAGTAATTATTTTTAATACATACCAACACAGATTCTTATATCCTACAAATCTAATGCAGAATCTTAATCAACAGGAAATTACACTTATTGAATGGCAAAATTATATAAATAGCTTTGTCTGCGTTTGACATCTGACGAATAATCAAGATTATTCGTAATGTTTTCTTGCTGGCACTAGATACTTCGTAACCTCGAGCATCGCTTATCCATAACAATGTGTAGTATGCCAAAATGTTTCAATTAGCGTTCAACGCAGGTTCCGACAAGAGAAAGAGAGAGAAACAGCTAATATACGAAGGACAGAAAAAGCATGAAGTTTACTTTAAATAATTTGAAGCAACAGACACAGATTCATTATTATCATGCGAGTGACCACGTTGCTTTGATATTAATTTCTTGTAACAAGTGGTCCTCTACATTTTCATCTGACCAGATGCTCTTACAATGTGGAACATATAATCCATATTCGACTCCCCGAATCCTGCAAACTAGATAAAAACTATTTGTGTAACAGAAGCGTTAGGAGTAGTCAAACGGTAAAACACAACACATAACTGAAAGACTGTTTGATATACATAACACTATTGACGTCTACGGAATAATTAAAGAAATTGCAGAAGGGTCCTTGTTTTGGGTATCAAGGAGATTTAGAGATATTATTATCTTATTCATCTACCAACAAAACGTTAAGTGATTGAAGCTAGATATTCTACGTTCAAAAATAATAACTAAGAAGTAAAAAAATGTGCGCAGTCAAAAGTAAAAACCATTGGGTCAGTTGGTAAGGTTGAAGAGATAATGCACAGTTTAACATTAGCGACCGAACTGCCTCGCATGCAATACAGGTTTTCACATTTTATTTTACTTTATGTATTTGTATCCCAAGAAGAATTTAAAAAAGCTGGACTTTATCAATCACAAGTAACTTCCGTGAGCTAAATTTCCTCCGAAGATAAACTAATTAGTCACATGCATACTTAAGATTAAGTAATTTGTTCACTGGCTGGCATGTTGCCAAAGTTAATGTCAGTGTTTATAAAACTTTGCTTGCATTCAATTTTCTCTTGTTAATGGTTTATTACTGTCGTAGAATTATCAGACGAGCAAAAAGCCCAACATGTAGAAAGAAAAAGGTTTTATTTTGTTATATTTGCAGTTTAGAAGTTTCCTAAACACAAATCGTGAAATTTCGATGAGGGAAAAATGCATGTTACTGGCATTTTACATCATCCAAGTAGCAAGAAGCCATCGATGCAAGTTATGCGTTTATAAATTAACTACTATTTTGGTCTCTCGCAGGAATCTGAAAATCTTGTATTTAGCAGTGTTTAAATTCTCTCACCTCAATCAGGCAATCTAAAGGAATCACCAGTCATGTGCGTAAAGTATTCAAATATACTAATCATTATTTGTACGAACTTGTTTTTAGAATTTTTTTTTGAAATTCGTCCTTGGAAGGTCTTAAAAAAATAAAACAAGTTTTTAATTAATCCCACTATCTCCTAAGCCAGTCAAAATATTGAAATGGTTTTTGCTTCAAAATAAATCTTACCTAAATATAAAAAAGTAATTCCAGGATTTTTCGAAATTCGTCCTTGAAAGCTGTTAAAAAAATAAAATGTGTTTTCAAATAATCATCTGTACCGCTTATACCCGTTGAGATATCGAGATGATATTTCGATAAGAATGAAGCTTATGTAAATATCTACAGATCAAATTCAGGATTTTATGACATTCGAAAATTAAGGATGTGAAAAACAGTAAAATGTTAGTCTCCCGAAAAAAGATAATGATCAGGGATAAATAATTCAACAGTTGTTTCTTTTTGCCAACGGGTTCGTATCCCGTGCAAGGTTTTGCGATGAGAATTACTATGACATCGTACGAGCACATTGCGCGCGCTCTTTACACTGAGTTAAGACAATTTTTAGTTCACTGTTATTGAGTACGCTAGATGTTAAATGCCTTCACCCACCACATGTGTTATCTAGAGTTACTGTTTACATTATATAGTTTCACGCGGGCAAAGCCGCAGCCGGGTAGTTATTTTATAGAGAAATAAAGATGAATAAAAAACAAAGATGTTCAGCAACTAAAGTACGCTTAGCGAAGTGGACTGGATAAAGCTGTTTGTATTTGTTGTTTTAAATATATACAGAGAATATAGTAACACCATCAATTAATATGTAATTAAAAGTTAGTTACACGCGAGCGAAGCCGCAAAGGGATAGCTAGTACTGCATACGAACGAATACTTTACCATACGCAATTTGAGCTTTTCAAGCGTCAGAAAAATAGTATGGAGTTCACGGAACCTCAGTTTTCTCGTTTTAAGTAGCCCTATCTGTAATACAAAATTATGAATCAGGCGTAAACGTAAGCATAGTACAATAATGTCTACTTGACGAAATTTTCTTGCAAAACTTATTTTTATGAGTCAGTTCTTTATAACGAAGAAAGAAAGAGTATTTTCGTTAAAATGTAACTACATTGCCACCTTTAATTCGTTATTTAGTTATTGGCTGCAGTCTTGTGCAGAAATATAGGTTTTTGTTTTGCTACAATAAAATTGTGCGGTTTCTCACGCACGAAAATCCTGTTCTTTGTGTGAATATAACTAACACGCGTCGACATTCGATGATATAATCACAAGTTTAATTAATTAAACAATGTTTTGTCACTACAAATTATGAATGTTACATTTTAAAATTACATTGTTCGTCAATATGATATTTAATTTTTCTACGATTAAAATCAGTGTCAATCAAGTATTTACTAAAGCCGAACGAAAAATAAGTGGTGTAATTTTTTGCAATGCACTGTATTTAATAGTCATGTTAATACAAATTTCCTACAGAGACTGTATCAAGAAGTTAAAATTCATGGATGTCAATTATAATCACTTGTATTTCCTGGTTTTGTTTCTTATCACATTACCCTTCATATCCCGACTAAGTAGACACTTACGTAATTTTCGCGTAGTATATTTGTATGTTGATCTATGATTATGAAATTATTGCGTTCCGCTTTACATATTTGAGAGAACGGAGTATACAAATAAATGTTTACTGGATTATTTGAAAATGGCAGATTTCTCGAAGCCAACGTGCAAACATCTTAGACAACAGGCTTTGCTACCTATGCGAGCAATTTTTTTTTTCGAGTGGATTGTTTATGAGGTACAATCTCCGGCGCTAAAATTTCGTACATTTGATTGCGACGCTCGAGACACGTATGCGTTACTCTGGCAAAAATATACTCTCGAAAATTTTGCAGGAACTTTTATTGAAGTTTTCATCGTTCATTTACGTAACACATGCCCTCTTAGGTTGTGTATGCTCGCTCGGCTAGTATGAGTAGAAACAGAGTGATAGAGACAGGACGTCGTATGTCAGGCAGGAGAAGCGGGTAATAGGAGGATGGAAGTAGTAGCGAGCTGCTCTGAACATTGTGCTGGAGCGGAAAACAAGGGATGCCTTTTGTCGGTCACGACACGTGTCCAACTACAATAGCCCGGTGCTTGTGGGGTGGTCTGCGGTGGGGAAGGATCGGCGAGGGAGGTTGTAGTGGCTCTGTTGCTGCAGCATTCATTCTCTTCACTGCCAGCTACTGCCGCCGGCGGTCTCCACAGAGCTCGTGCGGCTCGTCGAGATTACACAACACAGGATCAATGCTAGCCGTGGTTACTGAGATACTCGCAGGAACAGCACAGACCTGAATAGCGTATCTAAACACTGCACCACCACGATACTACACGCCGTAATGTCACTGCGGCCTTACTGACCTATTTATTATATATCCGCATAAAATGTGTTTTTCTATCTCATCAGCAAAAAGAAAAGAATGCAACTGAGATTCGCTTCCTTCTGACTATGAGAGAAATGAAGGTCACACAATGTCATCAACACGAAGGCCAACACCAAACAGTTTAGGTACAATCTTTAAATTAACCCTAGTAGCAAATACAATCATTTTTCAGTTGGCCAACTGTTGGCAGAAGCGGCCAACGTTCGCTAGTATGATTGTTTACTTTTGCTGGAATGGTTGTTAATCAGGCCATGTCAGTAAATATGTTTCTAGTTATATAGAAATAACTTTAACGTGGGCAGGTTAGTTTAAAAAGACATATATTTTAGTACACGGTCTACAAGCAGACTTAGCAAACTAACCCACACGCGTCTGAGTGTAATAAGAATGCTTGTGGTGCACTTGTGGTTAACGTGTGGGTGATTTCACTATGCATCATGTATGCCACATGTGGCCACGGGTGCATTCCGAATGTTTACTGCCTGGGCTGCTTATCACGATCAGATTTGCACAAGTGGGCCAGTTGATGTTTGCTATTTGGGAAAGACCCAGTGAAGTGTAAAGCAACTGTGAACTCTACTGCCAGTGTCTCCTTATCGGGTGACCATTTTCGTTAGTTAGTCTCTGCGCAGGCCTACTTTCCCATCATTTTTTCGTCACATATGACAATTTAGATTAGTTTAGAGTAGTTTACGTTAGTTTAAATTATTTTTAATTAGTTTAAAGAATAAGAAAAAGGCGTGCTTTAATTCAAAGATCTTGTTAGAAAAACGGCAATTACGAATAAAAAAACGTAATTGCTCCACGACTCGCGATTGCGCAGAACGGTGTGTGGGCCGATCAAACCAGCCAATAGGGAAAGACCTACCGCAGCCCACAACCTTACGTGAGAAGTGAAGTTACAAGGACGTGTGAAAGTTTATTTTAACGAATAGCTTATGTTTGGTTTGTTCAAATACCTGGTTCAATAATTAAATTTGAATAGTGCCGACAGTATTTTATAAGGTGTGTTCAAATATTTGTCAAATTTGCTATCGTTAAACGGGCCAGGGTTTGATTCCTGATCGTGTTGAGGCATAGTTCATAGTAGTAGGGCGTACCGCAATATTGTTTAATACAGTTACTAAAATTAATTACTTAATGTGTTAATTAATGTTTTGTCCATGTTGACTGACAAAAATGTGACAAAAAGTAGATAGGAGTAACAGATTCAATTAAGTATAATTCACTAATTAATCAGTACAAATTCTACTAATTTTTATGTTATTTGAAAATTACAGTTTAAATTTGTAACCTAAATGTAATATCAACAATTTTAATTTCACATGATCTTAGTCTAAATTAAATCAATATAGTCTATCACTTCCACAGCAAGCAAGCTACTAATTAAAGTTTGCTCGCTGCTTAAAGTGAATTGTATGTTTTGATAAATTTAACTTACACATTAATATTTACAGTAGACCAGCATAGCAATACGTACTCTTGTTGTTCGGTTGTTGTGGACAGTTTAGTTTAATAATTTTCCAGTGTCGCTCCGTGGCTCGCTATGAAGTTATGCTGCTTTGAAATATTCGCATTTTGGAACAAACAGCCGTTTTATTACTTAGAAAACTATGTACACGGGGTAACACTCATAACTGTTACATAATAAAATGTGTTTACATGACAATAATTTTTACCAAGCGTTCACACTGGGCTTGTAGTTAAAGTAAAGACCTTACATGCTAAAGGTTGTGGGTTTGAATCGCATTCTTATTCTTCAGTTTTTTTATCTTTGGTGCATACTCATCTTGAGCTTAAGACTTAATTTAGATTAAATATAAACAAATTTAAATGAAAATTGCACATTTTTTGTCCGTCTAAGTTAAAGTATGCCTCACTTTTTCATCTAGTGAAAATTTCAGATTTAATCAGCGGGTTTATTTCGCTGATGCAATCTTTCGTTTTGCACTTATTCCCGAGGGGGCAGTTTCAACCATTTAAAACAGTGAAAAACCACTGGAATACTGTGAATATTCACAGTTTCCATGTTTTTAGAGAGTGAGAATGCAATATATATATATATATACATATATATATATATATATATATATATATATCATCAGGAAACCTTGGGAATGCGTATACTTCGGAAATCATTCAACGGAACGTGTCTTAACATGGCTGCCTACTTGAACATAGTGACTAAAATAAAGTTTGTTCAAGCCAATAACTAGACGAAATAAAGTATATTTGTGGCTTTGAACAATTAGGCAAGGTAGTAACGATTTTCAACGTATCCATAAGACATTTTACGATGCTTGCATTTTTAGGCATCTAAAAAATAATGCTCACAAAAACAGACCCGTAGCAGACCGCGGGCTTGATAGAAGTTATTGAATTGAAGACTGGTGTCAATTGATTTCCTTGCGTATAGAGGCGATGAGACATGTGATAAGTGAACTATAGTCATCCTTACAGACCACCAGCTCTCAGACTCTGACCGCACTCGTGATCTGGTAACATAACAGTCAAGATTTTGACACCATTTGATTACTACCAACATACCTAGCAGTAACTCTACCTTTCTATTTACAAATTTGTAATAAATTCAACGCATTTTGTATATTTTTACTGAATCAAATATGTTTATTTATTCACCTTTAAGCAGAAATATCTAATGGATGTGGACCATTATTATGTAAATTTCTTGTAAGTAAGAAATATATTGAATTATTGTAGATAGTTTTCCAGAAAACCGAACGTTAGCAAAATGTTTTGCTCCAATTCCCTCGTACTAATGCATTTTAATACAATTTTTATTCATATCCAAAAACAATAATATATTACTTTAAGGTCTGGGTGTCTTTGATGTGTACGTGCATTTATTTTATGAACTATATATTTATGTTTACATATGTTAATTTTTCCTCAGATTTTATAGCATGTGGTTCAGAATGCTCATCACTAGAGACAGGAAATTTCGCGAAAAGATTTTTGCAGCACTTTGTTTCAGTGCCTGACGTGCGCACCTGCAGCTCTGCTTTGTGGTCAGTGTTTGTATGTCGTAACACCCAGCGTGTGGAGGTTAAACCCGCAAATCACAGGCGTGATGTGTCGCAGTTATCCATGTACTGATTGTCACAGTCAAATGAATAACGACTCTGCACAAAAACACTCTGTCAATAGCCATGAAGTTGAACTGCAGGTGTGCACGTAAGACACTGAAACAAAGTGGGGCAAAAATCTTTTCATCGAAAATTTACCGTCCCTACATCACCAATCACCTTTTACATTCTTTTATGACTGTGTTAAGACATTAAACAATAGGATACAACCAAACAAATGATCTCGGATAACCTATCTTCATTAAATGCAGCACACAAGTAAGAAAATCGGGATAAGAAAAAGAAATTTCTTGGTTACTTACTGAAGGAATCAAACATGTTTTAGTGCGCTTTTTAAAAGTCAATAGTTTTGTTTGGCTATTTTTTTAGCAGCTCTTTCTGTCCTTTTCATTCTTGTCACATATAACCCATAACCTAGCAGTGCATGCAACTGTTATTGTTAGTCAATTACTTTCACATTGTTCATGGGTCGTAGCCAGGTATAGGGGATGCAGTGATATGCCCCATTCTCCTCTTTTCCCTGCCGCTCAGAAATTCATAGTAAACCGTCACATTTTCCATTACAGTACTGAGGTTCTTAAATATAACTTCAGTAATACCAAGCAAACAAAATCATTATTTTGTTTGTATGTCTATGTGTGTATATGTTTATAGAACATTGAAACAAAAACACCCCCGTCCACTAACCCCAACATAACAAGTCCTGGCTACGGTTCTAACAGCGTTACAATAAACATTACATTATTCATCAATAGATCGTAACAGACAGTCACGCATATTGACTATGAAAGTGCGTTTTTGTTGCCGACTGATTTGTAACTGTTATTTTTATTGTTTACCTTACTTATAGCTGAAATAAATTCGAGACTCCGGAAGAACATCGTCGGTCTGACGTAACACAGTACTTTATATAATATATATATGTATATATATATAAATAATGTATATGTATATGTGTGTGTGTGTGCATGTATTAGTTCCGCCAATGGTTCATACCATAATTGATATCCATCCAAACATCATAATGCATTCCGGTAGACTAATGAATTGAACTGGGCTTAAAACTATTTGCCTACTGACTCTACCCTAACTACAATAAACAGTGTTAACGTCTCTACATTGATGTAAACCGTAATCAGCCTAGTCTTATTATAACACCAGTGTGTCAAATCAGCGTGCACGGCCAATAAGGAGTGAGTGGAAAGATGTTTACGGCTACTGAACTGCTAGTTCTTGAGAACCTATGGCGGTGAGCAAAGTAAATATGGAGCAGCGCAAGAATGAGAGGGTTGTGATAACAGGAGATGCTGCTCTAATTGCAGTCCCCGCCGACAAAACTGACAGTACAAGAAATTGTTAGCTGTCTTCAGAGCTGTAACTCACCCAACAACAAATTGATCTTCCTAACTCAAGGACTTTTTCCGTGTAATTACGAGGAAGTGTCTTGTTTCTTTAAAACAAGAGTTGCTAGACAAATTGGAATAAATCGTATTACGATTCACAGCAGATTTGTAGAACTCTACAAAATAGTATAAGCGTAGCTACAAATTTGTTTTCTTTGTCTTTACTTGTATTTATTTACGTATTTCTGCATAAACATTTATAAAGTCTTCTCAAGTAACCCTGCTGTTTGCATTGTTGCGATGTTACGAACAATAGCTTTACTATTATACAGTTTTATTGTATAAATAAACTAGCAGTGCGCCCGCGGCTTTGTTCGCGAGTATTACTCTTAATAGGTAACATTTACTTTAATTGAAAATATACTTTGTACACCAGATACGTAGTTCAGTCATCAAGTGTTAGAATGACAAATCTGCTAGTTGATCTAACTCTGCAGCAGCATAAGTAGCTACAGCTGTCTACGCGAAAAGCATTCTTATGTTTGTCCCTGCCACTAACAGCGATGTTGACGTTGTGGGGTAATTACACAGACTCTTTAATGTAATAGGATTATCGAACGAAATACGTAGTTTACGTGGTGTTAAAGACTGATTTCTCACGAGTTACAAACAACTGCGCCACATAATGTCGAAGTTATTTATGAAAATTAATTTAAAAATATAATATTAAGTTCTTGGGGTTCTAGAGGTTGTACGACAACACATCTCGGTAGAACTGCAGAATGAAACTCCTGTATAATTCAATTCTCACTGGCCGTACTTTCTTTTCGAATCATCAGCCTTGAAAGTTTACAAACATTGCATATCTTCAAAAAATTAGTTATTTTATAAAATAAAAAAAATTGCTTTACTTTTTTTATGTACTTACGTAAACATCATACTGACGCGAACAACACCTTAATATCTCTATTCGTTACGATAAGTATCATCAGCTAACAGAAAACAAATTTTATGCCTTTTCACCCCTTTAGGAGTCGAATTTCGAAAATTCTTACTGTCACATCTTAAATATTTTGTACACGTATCCAAGTGAAGTAAAAATTACGACCATATCCCGTTCAGTCAAAGCAAAATCAATAATTCATTAAAAAGCACATATCACCCCTGTAGAGTACTGAGAGTTCGAATTTTGAAAAATCGTAAAATATTTCTGCGGCCGTTTAAGTAATCATCATCCTGAAGCAGTAATATACTTAATATCTCAATGTGTTCAACAGATATGTATCATTTATATATAACATATTCCAGGTTTTTCCATCTCCTAAGAGACAGAATTTCGAAAAACCCTTTAATCACATTTTAGACTACTTAACTGGTGTATCTTAGACGTGAAAAATACGACAATAGCCCGCTGGGTTCAAGATATATCGACGATTAGTTAAAAACATATTTAATAACATTTCACCCCTTTTCACCTTCTTAGGTGAGTAATTTCAAAAATGTGTGAAATTACTTTTCAGGTATTTGAGTAAGCATCAATGTTAAACAAAAATTATGTCGACATATTCTAAATATCAACGGGTTCAATGTATATCGATTTTGAACCGAAAATATATTTTACACTTTTTTTACCTCTTTAGGACTGAATTCTGAAAATATATTAAAATGTATTTTGGATATTACATAAGCATCAATCTAAAGCAAAGAGCGTTTCAATATCTCAATTGGTTCGATATATATGGAGGAATAATCGAAAACACATTTCACGTATTTTCATCCCCTTAATTACCAAATTTCGAAATTTCTTGGGGTCCTGTCATAGACATTTGTGTACGTAACCAATCGAAGTAAAAATCGTAAAAATCTTGATTATAGTCAATTGTGTTTCAGTGATATAGACGATTCATAAAAACTTATTGTGCCCCTTTTTACTGCTTGGTGGTCGAATTTCAAAAAATCCTAAAACTACTTTGTGGGTATTTGCGTAAGCAACATTTTGAAGCGAAAACCAAATCTCTATTCCGGAGGATTCTATAGATATAGATAATCAATCGGAAACACATTTAAGGACTTTTCACCCCTTTAAATTTTGAATTACGAAAAATCCTGAAATTGGGTAATACGCATTTTTATGTGTGTCCTATTAAAGTAAAAGTCACGATGATAAGCCGTCGGGTTCGAGCTCTATCGAAGTGTCTTCGAAAATACAGTTCACCTAATTTCACCTTCTCAAAGGTAGAATTTCGAAAGATCCCTTCGTAGTGCTCGCCTACGACCTGAGGGGAACCCTCAAAGAAATTTCACGATTCAAGGCCCAGTGGTTTGGGCTGCAGTTTGATATGTCAGTCAGACAGTCAGTCGGTGTTCGCTTTTATATATGTAGAAATCAGTAGGCTTATTTTAGAGAAGAATACATTAAAAATACTTTCAACGATTCATTTTAAGAACAGCACGTACCTTCATTTTATATTTTTGTAACGAGAGCCCCGCGTTTCAAAGACAATTATTTTGAAAGTTTGGCAATAGATGTAAAAATTATATTAGCGGAGGCGTGAGGCATCTGTGATGCTAGTGGGATAAGCAGTCGTCGGTTTTATCGTTTCCGTCTAATCATTTCATTCGAACTTGTCGTGATATTGTAAATCACACACGCGCGTCGATATCGCATCCTTCTGTCTCACACAACCTATCTTTTTTTTTTCCTCAAGGAACGATTTTTTTTTAGTAAAGTGAATAACCAGATAAAGTTCTGTAAATCAAGCAAAAGAAAGGTTGCGTACTTTGTCCGGCGAGAATATTCGTGATTTCCGGGATAAGAGATTTTTCCGGTTTTCTCTAGTGTTGCTGAGTTCCGTGAAATCGTTATCAAAGTGAGGTCACGCTGCAAGTGTATGACTGTCAGCAGAATGTATTTCTAGCGACTGTGACCCGTACGAGCACCGTCTACCGCGCGCTTTAAATGCGTTGTAGTGTGTTTGTAAATAAAAATTTTTACTAATCTGTTCCACGTGTGCCCATTGTGCCAATGTGAGAAAAGAATTCGTACTTCAAACACGGACGGATGCCAAGTAAAGACAATGAAAACAAATTTGTAGTTACGTATAAACTACTTTGTACAATTTTTAAAATTTTTGATTTGAGTTTCAGCATTTTTTTAAATCCAAATAATTTTTATTCTTTACTTTTATGAGCATATCATTGTAGCCTGCAATGTCTTTATCAGCTGTGATTTTTTTGAGTTTGGTATAATAGTTGGTTTTAGTGTAGTCGTTAAAACGGGAACATTCAAAATACGACTTTAACAAGCCATTACGCGAAAACTATGAGAGATAAAAAAAATTTCTTAAAAGCCAAATTTAATTACATTTTGTATCTAAAATAAGAAAAAAATATCTGGTACAAATAAAAAAAAAATTGTGATGAAAATTGCGGTACACTGCGCTCTTAAGGGGGCGGTTCACCGAAACATTTTATTGTTTTAAATATATTTTTATCTGTACGAAACATGGTTTGTTTAATAGGCATAAATTGTGACTATTTTACTGCAAAGAAAATATTTTTGCTGCACTGTTTTTTTGTAATCGCGTGTCGAAGTCCAAACTCGCATAAAATGGTTTGATGCACCAAAGTAAAACCAACTGACTTACCGAACTAAAATATTTAAAGGTCCTATATAAAAACAAAAATAAAATAGTTTTGTATTTTTAAAAATGCTGAAATTTGAGATTAATTTATTAAAAAAATCAAGTACAGTAACAATGTATGTCTACCAAACAAACAATATTTCGTACAAATACAAAAATTAATTAAAACAATAACATTTTTTGGTGATCTACCCCCTTAACTCCCACTCCAAGGACAAAATCTGTAACTTTAATTGGTAACATGTTATTTAAAAAAAATATGTTATATTTATAAGCACGCTTTCATTCCCATTACGTGTTTATTTACTTAGTTACAAATGTGTCAGTTCGATTTTCCTAGGACTAACATAATTTTGCATAATTGGCCTATTGTCACGTGTTCTAAAAGTTTCCGGATAATTTAAAAGCTATTTTTAGTTCGGAATATAACGTCACTTCCATCATTCGCTAACACGTCTCCTTTAATACTGTATGTTCTTCTAAACAGAAAGTAATTACCGTCTAAGTAATCCGCAAATCTTCCCCGGTCTCTGACAACTGAGAGACTTTGTCCGCGGAAGCCTGGTCGACCAAGATGGCTGACAATCTAAGACAGGCGCGCGATAGTGGAGTCGTGCGCGCCGAGCGACAAACAAACATTTTCGTTTATTACTGCTTCAACTATACGCGACCTCACGCGCGCTGTTCGTGTTTTCTGTCCGCGGCCTTTGTTTCCCTGTCAAGGTCACGCCAAGTCGCGGTCACTCGTTCTGTTCCACCTTCTACCCCCACACCGATATTTTTTGTGTCTCCATGAAGAACCACGCACGATTGCCCTCACTTCAAAGCAAGGACGATTAGACGCATTTTCAAACACCAGGTCACTTGAGAAGCTTCGTGCGTCGTCGTTTTGGTAGATGGTATTGCAAGCTTCGGTTGAAGTTACTCGAGCCGTCGTCAGTAGAAGCAACCACCAGCCGACAACGAGCAGGATTGTGTTGCGGAGGTAGGGAAACCCTAAATATACGCGAGGCTGGGTGGGCATGCCGGATTGAAAGTTACGAGTTATCGCTCCCATGTCGACGTAAATATGGACATCGAGTACAAGGGGCGTTGTGAACCTTAGAGGCTTCGTCGGCTCTACTGAAGAACAGTGGCGGCGAAAGGTATTCTTGTATATGGGGGGACAGGATCGTTGACAGAAATTTATTTCCGAGTTTTTTTCCGATAGCGACTTATTGAAGCGGGAGGCTTGGGGGGTCCTTCCCCGGTAAAATTTTGGATTTTAGTGTGCAAATTGGTGCTATTTAAGAGGCTGCCTCACTTCTTTTGGCAATAATATTCGTTATTGTTTAATAAATTAAGGTTGTGCCGAGTAACCGGCAGTGTTTCTTTATAGAAACATTACATTTTACTATCAGGTGCATATTATTGGATTAAATCGGTACTGGGTGTTATTTAGTGTTCATCATTTGGCGAGAGATAATTTTTATCATAAAATTTAAATTAACTTGATTATTTTGTAGTTACACTTTAATTTTCCAAATACTATGCACGTAATGAAAGGTAATGTAATCAATTACGTCTTTACTGAAACATTTTCTATTGAATCCTTTGAAATTTTTTATCAGGAAGGAGTTAAGAAAAATTCAACATAATAAGTGACACGAGCTCTAAAATGGTTTTCGAATCTAAATATTGAATATACAGCTGGCATAAACTGTAACTTTTTTTAATATTAAAACTAGGGTGGGTAAAATGCCTATACTGACCCTCCCCTCTGTTCTAGGGGAGGGACAGTGTCCCCGTGTCCCCACCCCCTAATTTTTTTCCACCGCCACTGCTGAAGAAGGCAATAAAACTAAGGAATATGTATCGTCGTTGATTGCGAAGTAATTTGATACTCTACTGCAGACTTATTTGCGTAGTAATATTTTAACAGGCCTCGGAATAGATGTTCACTAAACGCATAGAATGTTTAAGGTTTTGTAAGAAGAATAATTTTACCACAACAAACGTAGTTTAAAATGCAATTAATTTGTTTCAATTATTAATGTATTGAAAAATGTTAAGTTAACCCTCATTACCAAAGGACGTTTTGTCATGATTCGTTTAATAAGTTATTTAATTGCAACTTTTGGGTACTTGTTCACAACGGTACACATTTACCACCCATTTTGCAGCGAGTTATGCTGCAATCCCCATAGCGCGACAGATGCGATGCAGTGGCCGCGACGCGAATAAACACACTGTTAAGTCAATCAGCACTAATGCTCCTATGATATTAACAAGACAATAAATGCGAGCGCAACATGTATTCTGAACAGAATTTGTTAATATGTTTAAATTTCATTAGCATGGTGTGCGCAGTTTCGATGATAAACGTATTTCTAATTTAATGTTGCTGAGACTATTAGGTTGGTAGCAAAAGGAATATGTTTATGTATAGAGTTAACTGCCATCTGTACTTATAGTCAAAGCATAGCCCTATATGCGAACTTGTGATTACCAACGTATTTTTACCAAGGCGATCCGGGTTCGATTCCCGGCGGGGTCAGATTCCGGAATCGTGCCGGACGACGCCATTGGTCGGCGGGTTTTATCGGGGATATCCCGTTTCCCTCGCCCTTTCATTCCAGCACTGCTTCATACTCACTTCGTATCACCCCTCATCAGCGCTAAAGACCTCGATGCTAAGCGCTAACCAAAAATGTCTCACTCACTCACCAACGTATTTTTGCACTTGAGATGTTACGGGATGGAAATTAATTTTTTACTAACAGAAAAATAAAGTAGCGTAGAAATTAAAATTTGTTGTACAAGAGTTCTTAAATTGCAGTGTGTTACTTGTACTTTTGATTAGTCGCGAGGTGTTTAAATTGATAATCATGATAAGGTTAATTTTCGTCGTCGCGTTGCATCTTCTGTATTGTGCCTGTGTGGCATCACGAGCAAACTGACAATTTGAGAGGCTTAAGACCAGTTTACACAGAAAAAATAACCGATAAAAAGTTAATTACAAAATATTAGTTACAAATTGTTATCAACAAATTCTAAGTTTAGGTACAATATTATATAGCAATGTTGATAGCAAATGTGGTTTTAACGTTGCTGAAAACACAAGTGTTACTAACAAAGTTGTAAGAATGATGTACGGATGTTAATAACAAAGTTTGTGACAAAAATTCCTACAACATTGTTTGTGACGTTGCTAGTATCATTAATTACCAACAATCTTTGATCTAGACCGCCCTAGAATGGTTCGGCAAAATAATGTTATCAACAGTGTTGGTGACAAAGTTATTAGCATGTTTCTTAAATTCAGAAGTTTTTCTGCTAACAAATGTTTTCAAAAAAATGTTAGTACCAAACGTTATCAAAATATTTTATAAATATACACAAAGTTAATAATAAAATGTTGGAAACAATGTTGATATCATGATCTTGTCAACAATTGTCAAGCATATTTACAACATTGTTAATAACTTCGTTGAAAACACGTGTTATTAGCAATGTTATTGTTGGTATAAACTAGGCTTTAGAATGATGATGGTGTACGTCACTTTTGTTAACAGGTTCTTTTTTTTTATATATATACATATTAAACTCATTTCAAAAGAAAGTTCCATTACAATTATTATACTTTTTACTCAATTTTCGAAGTAAAATTCAAATACAAAAACATGGGCGCTGTATTTTACATGTAAAAGCAATTAATGGTTATTTTTGTGCAAATTACTTTACGTGACGTACACCACTATCATTCTAAACCCCTCATAATGGTTTTTGTATTGTTTGGGTGTTTAGAAATACGTCTTTAAAATGTATCATTATCGCGCTCGAGTAGAGTACGTAGGCCTAATCTTTCTATAAACTCATAAATACGTAACATCTTACTAATATTTATGATGTAATTAGTAAGTTATTTTTTTTTCAAAGCCATCAGGTAATAATTGTGTAAAATTTGGTGACTAATACCAAAGTCATTAATATATTGTTAAAGTGATAAACTATTTTCCTTTCGTAATTTTGATTAAAATATTGTTACGGTTAAAAATGGAAATTCAATACTACTAAGGTGGGGTAAGATCCCACCTTAACTTCAATTACTTAACGTTTACCTGCAATATAAATTAATAAGCTAGCCGCACTTTCATTCTGTTTTTTTATTATCTATACCTATACGGCTAAGAATTCAGTTATTCGCTAGTTATGTATGTTTCTATATACATTTTAAAATAAATGCTTGGTTGATACGTAACTTATCAGTAGAGAAAGTTATGAAAATTAGGAGTTTAATGTGTGGCGTAAGAAAACAGGTTTGGATGACAATGATAACCCCATCAGAGCTTACAAACGTGCTTAATTACGGCGTGGAGTCGCCTATGTTAATTTAAGCCAATTCACTGGCGCTTGCCGCTGTTGTTCAGCACATAGCAACTATATCGACCCTGCATTACTACTGTGTGTGTCTGACAAACACTTCGCTGTGTTGACCGGCTGATTCCTGATTGGTTAATAAACGGGGGGAAAATGACCTGGTAAACAGGACACCCAGAGGTGAATATACAGAGAGATGTCCGCTACGTCTGCCTGTTTCGCTGTTTAAAGGAAAAGTTCGTGTTGTATTTAGAAAAACACATTAAGGGGCCTCTCTACCTGCGCTTCAAATGCGTTGCAGTGAGTTACGACTATTGTCTTTTTGACTAAACTATACAACGTGCATTGCATTTGTATATCTACGGGAAGAACACACACTTTCAACTACGTCGCTATAGTTTTAAAAATTCGTCAAGTTTACTAAAAACATCAATTACGGGCGCCTCAAAATGGTCAGAAATTGCTTTTACAGACTGCCGTATCTGGAAAATTAACAACCGGATTCGTAAAATACAGCTACAGAAACAAGTGTTGGGCTTTGAACTATGCTGCCTATAAATAAAATATTGTGGTCACCGCTTAAAGTCCCATATGAAAAAGGATACTATTCGGAATAAAGTGAGCACTAAAGATTTAACCATTGAAAAAAATCACTAGCCGTTACTGCATATAAGCCAACATTAACAACAGTTACGTTTTTGTTTGTATGGTTGGTAGCGAATAACTGCATGTAGTCCCGTGTATTTTCTTATTTGAATACAGCATTAGTGAAACAACATCAAATTGCAAACGACCTCTCTGTATTTAATGTACTTTAAAATATTTATTTAAGTTCTTACTGACATACCTACTGACTGTATAATTTTATTTAATTAGCGGCAGTACAAAGCGACGCGACCGAGTCGATTATCGTTGGCACACGCCGCTATTGCTTCGCGCCGCAGACATAGTTTAACATTTCACCGACAGATGGCATCAGAGTTAGGTTTTCGCCGCAATGCGTCATTCAGTTTGTTTTTCCGTTGTGTAATGAATATGGGTTTTTGATAAACACATTCAACGTCGTCGTTCATTGCAGTATGTTGAACGGAATTGTAATTCTTGAGTTGCGTGTGTCGAGTGTTTTTTTAGTGACTTAAAGTTCGAATATACTGTGCATGGATTTACGAGATTCGTAACGGTAATTAATAGCGCCGTTAGAGTAGACACAGAGAAACCAGTGTTATAAGACGTTAACTCGCAGGTATTTATAACTAAGATTAGCATGTATTCAGCCCCCGTGCATTTAATGAGTACATATTGTAGCTAAAATTTATCGGAGCACTGTAACGTAA
>PNEQ01021096.1:0-27074 GCA_003012365.1 Medauroidea extradentata
TAGACAAAGGAGTATAAGCCACCATAGCTAAACAGTTCCCTGCGTCACTCTCTGGAAGCATAAAAAAAACGTCGTCACAGCACAAAACGTTTTTCGTCTCCTGTAGTTGGCTCAATATACTTCTACCGAACGTTACTATTAGTAGACATAATATGAATATCCAGATTTCCACATTTCTGGAGCGAGCCAAAAAAAAAAAATCTTCATACTCCAACCAATGTCAAGAACGTTCCTAATTTCCATAAAATAATTTAATCCTTCCTTCAAAAAACTCGACTCTCCTTTGTCACTCCTGCTAGGCACACCTGCCGTAACCCTCCTAACAGACAACCTCACTGTAAATCGATACTATCTCTGGTCACGTCCATGATATATGTACAAAAATTATAAAATATCACAAAATTCAAGGCGGGTCATGGAAGCTCTGATGCAAAGTGCAAAGAACAAACACTCATTTAATACATAGATTATACTAAATAAACAAAAATAATTTATAACATGAATACTTTAAACCAAAGACATCACCGCTGTATGCCTTGGAAGCAAGCATATCAACAAACACAATGAAAATTTACTAAAGCCTTTAACATAGCAAACGCTATGTTACATCGTTTAGTAGTACAAGAAAATATATGTCGGCCAGGTCGTTTGTTATACATAATGTACGTATTTTAAAGCAAAATACGCATAAAGTTATAAGGTAAACCCTGCGTTTTCGTTTAATATTCACACAAAACTAATATTTTTAATAAGTGTATAACTCCATAATCGTCATATCAAATAAACGATAAATTGCGTATCATGCGGAGCGTTTCGTAGTAAAATGTAAATTTATGAGTTGTTCTAAAAATAATATATAGTCCGTCGCAATGATAATAATATATTTTGTATAATTTAGTACAGCATGTTGCGTTGAGGCGTAAGAACCAATTATCTGCGCCAATATTTTAAGACAAATTCTAGAGAATTTAGTCATTTATTTTTGTATCTGATGTTAAAATCTATATTTTGACAACATTGTAGTCTGAATCGACTACACTTGATTAGACATCATTTCTTGCGTTCTTTATGGTTAACACTATAACGTACGTGTTAGCTTAGAGTGAAATGGCGTGTTGATTATTTGTGTTAGCTGCGATTGTAAATGTAATCTGAAAAGCTGACATAGGTAGATATTTGCTACGTTAAATTTAATAGATTTTATTTTATATCGGCTCTTTGACAAATTAACCGACCTTTATATATATTGCAACGGCATTCATGGTTAACCAATGTCACGTAAGTAATTATTTAAACAAACTATTAAATCGTCCAGCAACGCATAACAGATAACAGGGAATCTCTTTGGCACGGAAAACAGTTATTTAGTTATTTTTATACTAAGCAAATAACGCAATAAGGGGTTCCAAGGCAAACAAAGAAAAGAAAATAGTGTGTTGTTGCTATTGTAGGTAAGGGAGATTTCGCATTACGGCGTGTCATCTCGGACTGCACAGAGGTGGATTAAACGTTATATAACGAGACTGGTTAAATTGGTAGGCGTCAAGATACGGGGTTAAAACGTGTTTCTAATCGAGAGAGACACCTATTTAGTTGCTTGCTCTCGAAGAAAACCATTTATAAATGCATTGCCACTGTAAAGGACGGTCAATTTTCCGCGCCCGCGCCCATGCAATACGAAGAAGATTAAAATTTGCCGGCCTACATTCCGGTAGATCTGTTGTAAAATAAATGTTATCGGATGACTATAGAATGTATAGGCTTTCATTTATCGAGTTAAATTCCGATCGTGATTGGAGTAATATAATTTTCTCAAACGAATCAACTTTCCACTCGGCTAATAACGGACCTGTGTTAGTCTACAGGCTTGAATGAAAGCGGCATAATGCGCGTTATATTTAGTCCTTTTCGTCGCTTTGGCAGAGTTTCTGTGGCATGTTGAGGCTCGATGTCATTACACGGAGCTGGGGTACTCTACCGAATCGCAGGACGACTTAACAGTGACCAGCATATACATTTATATGATCTTTGAAAGAACTGTGCAATGGGAATTCATGACTGGATTTGTTTGTATGGACATACCATTGCGAAATAAATGACTGTCACAAGAAAACTAAAAGTAAAAATAAGACAAGAAAACGTAAAAAGCAGAGTATGCTTTAGTCATCAGGATACATACACAACATGAAATTCCAAAACTGGAATATGGTCAGATAAAACAAGGAACAAACAGAAAATAAAAGAAATAACAAAAATATAAAAAACCTAAGTTGACATGCGACATAACGATGAGACGAAACAAAAACACAGACAGAATTGCAGCAAACGACACAACGATGAGACTAAACAAAACACAAATATGTCGGACACAAACAGAAAAAACAAAAAAAAAACGACACAAAAGACGAGACGAAACAAAACACAGTAGTTTTCCAAACAATTAGTATTAACGACGTTTCGGGAACTGGAATCTGTTCCCGTCATCAGGTAGACACAAAGGGTTCAGGAACACGAGTGCGAATGATGAAGAGACTGAAAAAAATAAATAAATAAAAAAGAAGGTTTATATAGTCCAAAATCAGAGAAATCTCGGTGAGTCATCCAGTAAAGAAGCCGAATGAATTGTTTAAAAACATGCCTGGAGTGGCAAGATTCACCGTACTTCAGCAAAAATCACTAATGTATTAGTGAAATTCAGCTGTCATTGTCAGTAAGCTGGCATTATTTAGCACAGTTTTGTGTGTGTGTGTATTCATGGATACACAAATAAATATCGAAACCTTTGTTTTAAAATTAAACATAAATTTTATAATAAATTGCATAGAAGTCTAAGCGCTAGGCAATTGAACCTATTAGCGTTTGTTAGAACTTCCCCCAGGCATTAAACGTGTACTAGGAAAACTGCAAAAGATACCAAACCTACGAGTATTTCTTATATATCTTGCTAATGCGGCAACTTTTATGATTTTTTAATATACAATTCAACGATATAATTAAATGACTAGACTATGCAGATCTTATTAAGAAATGACATATTTTGCTTAAATATTAAGTATAAAACATTTACACATCGCCTTACTTAATTGTTTTGGCATATCACAACCAAAAATATATAGTCTGAAGCGAAACATCAACCTTGCATTGTGTAAAGTTCCTGAAGCATTATACATAAAAAAATTATATATTTAAAATCTAAGGAATTGGGAAGCCAACATTTTCGGCTTCTACTTTTCAAATGTTTCACTGAGCCACGTAAAACAGGGAAAAAGGCTCTTACTCTATGCTCAAAACTTGACGTTAGCAAACAAAATTTAATAGGGAACATCCTATCGTATCTACGAGACTAAAATTTTATTAATAACTTGGCTTACACCTAGTATATATTTTCCTAATTGTCAACGAAGAGCAAAACCTCATTAAAACTCATCTTGTTAACGGAAATGCTGATGTTTTAATGCAATTGTTGGAAACACAGTAAAATTTCTAATTTGATCCAGTTACTGTCATGATATAACAGACAACTGTTTATAAACGTCAGCCGCGTAGTAAACCATTCATAACAAAATTAAATAAATTATCGACAGAATGTGTCAACTTATATTACTGTACTAATTTAGGCCCGTGCTGTCACTTAAAGACACGGAAATTTAGCGAATTCGTGTGGGGAGATGCTAGATTTCAAACTCCTGCACACGTAAATTACTTTTGCTAGTGGGTCATATTTACTGAAACATTTAATTGATGACTTTGAACCAGTAACAGTCATGCATGAAAAACAGTCACTGACTCCTGCACTACTTTGTCACATGTACAACTGGCTCCTCACTAGACAAGCACCAATGTACAATTAGTGAAGACAGAGTGTACACTGGGCCACAGACAAAATAGTAATACAGACGTGAAATGACGTGGCGGCTCATTTGATACGGGAGAACTTCGACGCTCATTGGCTGCTCTAGGTTGTTGATACGAGGCGGTTCGGGATAAAGTGAGCACTCGAAATAGCTCTGCTGAAGTTATATTTTCAGCCAATTTGTATATTTCCGCGCTTATCGGCTAACAACGGGACATGTCGAACCTTTCTGGACACATCACTTAATGCTTGCGCGTGTAAGATAAATTGTGCAGTCAGTATGAATAGATACAGGTTAATAAAAATGTTTATTAACTATATATAATACAATTATCTCGATTTTGGTTGAGTTTGTTTCTGTATTGATGTATTTAAACAGGAAAACACACGGAACTATATTGCGTAATTTCGCTGCCAACCACACAAGCAGTAAGGCAACTATAGGTAATGTTGAATTGTGTGCAGTAATGGCTAGTGATATTTTTCAAAGTTTAAATATTTAGTGCTCACTTTATTCCGAATGACCTAGACGCGTGTTTGTTTGGTTAGTGCATGCTACGGCAGGTTTCCTATTGGCCCGGCTGCCGGCTATAGCAGGGCAACTGCCTTACGCTGGTTGGCGATATGCGTTTTCACCATGTTGCTGGCCAGTGAAGCCATTTTGCTGGCGTGTTTGATTGAGTTCGCCGTCCTCCTGGCATTTTTACTTCTGTATTCCTGAATATTCTGTGACAGGACTGTGGCGTCCAGTCGGCAGGTTGTTGAACCCCGTGGCCTATCACTAGATAGGGCAAATGCTTCTCTTATTGAGGACTAACATTTCCGTTTGTAGCAACATCAGCATGTGATTCAATGTTGAAGTTATTGTTTAGCAAGTTTAGAATTTTAACAATATCGAGACTGTCTTATGTTGCAAATAAAATTAATGTTATACTTTTGAACGTAAACGTTTATATGCGTTTCCCTTAACAAAATAATATAAATTTCAATAATTAGTTACCGTGTTGAGTTGGGCTTCCTGACTATGTCGTTGGTCAGTTTACTGTCACAAATGTCGGTACCGTCTAAATATTAAATTTGTCGAGAGAAAATTTGATTTTAACTTTGAAACCAGAAAAAAGTTAACAGTGTTATGTTGAGCAAAATTACTTATATTCACTTTATAAAATGATAACCATAAATGTAATGATACGAAGGTTCGTCGTGCAATTTTAATGGAATCATGCTTCAACACTAAAAATGTTATGCTAGGAAATTTATTACGCTAGCAAATTTTAAAACATATATTTAACAGATTATGGTTATAATGAGAAATAAATAATAATTTTATAAAATTTAAATAACTACGTTACTAATATATGTTCCACCATTTTTCACGGAATATATTACTTCTGACATCCGAGGGGTCAAGGGCGCAGGTCAACTTGGACACGGCGAACAAAAAAATTTTTTTACTGTAATGAAATTAAGATAAAAATTACAAGAATGACTTTTACATACACTTAGCATACCGTATCGACCTTACCAACACCCGCACAGGCAAAGAGTACGCGATGCTAGTCCATTCTAGTATTAAACGATGTAAACAATCATGGCCAACGACGGCAGCGCCACATTATTTTAGATGGATTTCATGCTGCGTGGTTGGTACCATTGGAAGAGTTAGTGGGCCAGAAACACAACATAAATAATCAAAGAGGCTTAACCTGGCAGTGAACTCTCTATCTCCCTACTATACTCTTTGGTTGAACCCATACATTTCTCGGTCTCTAATTATACTGCACTATAAGACTTTTCCAATTTTCTGTGTGATTCATAGGATCAAAAGAGAGGAATTAAATATTATTTGTAAGTCAAAAACAGATAACCGTGCATGAAATATTACACTTTTTTTAAAATCCCATTTTTAATATAAAATTTAATTTCCTCGTGTTTCAAACTTGACGCGAGAGGAAATATGCCTGCAATGTTTAATCGTTACTGAAATGAGGCGTATTTCGAACATTTGAAACCAGATTCTCTGTAGTCGAGTGGAAAATTTCCAATGTTACCAGCCTTCGAAACGTGAAATTGTTTCAGAGCGTCAACAACTTCCGTGGCATTCGATCCTGTTTTTCGATGAAATTTTTCTCTTTCATCTGTGCCTGTTCAGTGGAGAGCGCCGTGATGTTTGAGTGTGCGTGTTTCAACTGTTTTAAGCGTCTGTGAAGAACTTAAAGTTAGAGGCGCTGTGCTTCGCAAAAGTTTTTTAAAATTCGTGTGCAGCTGCTGTCTTTATTCTTTTAGGAGAATTTAAGCAAAAACAAACGTCATAATTAAAACAGTAAAACAATTAGGATTATCCACTGAAATATATTTACAATGACCGTTTTTCTATTAGTTATTAAATGTGGTTGTCGGTCCAGTGAATATTTTCCGCTGAAGGTGAATAGAAAACCTGATAGTTGAATGGTGAATTTTATAACCACTTTTTTTTATATGAAAAATGTTTGATACAATGGCAAGGCTATCGCCTCGCTACTGCACCAAACATTCCCCCCTTTAAGTGAGTATATGTCATATAATCCCCAGTGACTTTATGCTTCGTGTAAGTGACGTAATTGGACGTTGGCGTGTGGCAGACAGACAAGACGAACACAAACACCCAGTCCTGAACCCGAGGAAGTGACTGTAAATGCCACCTCCCCGGCCGGGAATCGAACACGGGACCCTTGATCCAGCAGTCAGGAGCGCTAACCACTGAGCCAAGTTTTTTTTTAATGTTTGGTGCAGCGGCGATGCGGAAGCTTCCGCATCATCACTGCACCAAACATTCCCCCTTTAATGTGACTTAGTTTGAGTGACCCCAGTTCGTTTCGTGAGACAATTTGTATAGTGACAATTTTTGAGACCCAAATCGACAAACACAAATTTACACCCAGCCATACCTGGGAATCGAACCCAGAACCCCCCGCAACAAAGCCGGCCGCTCAACCAACTGAGCCACGGGGGGTCAGCTAAGTGGCCGGACGACACTAGGCTCACATGCTGATTTTGTTTAAATTTGTTATCTCTTCAGTGGCCAGAGATTTTAAAAGAGCAACTGTCAACGCCTGGCAGGAAAGATGGTATTTTATTTCAGTTACAAATTGAAATAATTGTCTCAGGACAAAAGCCATGTGTAACTACTTGAAGTTGGTCGAATTATCAATTCTAATAACGATTTCCAATATTTTGAACATGTCTGCAGTATTATTCTGTTTACATGTTTATCGTATTTATTATTCATTTGTTTCATTGATCAAAAAAACTTACATATTCTTTAATTTGAAAGGTTGTTATATGTCACGGGCTTAAAGGTAATTTTACATTTGTAGAAGACAAACGTTAACCGTCGAGTTGTATCAGTTTAATGTGCTTCCTGTTGTTGACAAACGTGAAATTGCCTTGGAAACGCGTGCGTCGAGTCTTACTTTAATATTCGTGTTTACTAGGATAGTTATTTAAATATAGCAAGTAGTCAACAGTATAAATGTAAAATTGACCTAACAGTCAGTCATAAATTCACTAAGCAGGTTTAGGTTTACGTAAAAAAAATGGTTCGTTTATTTTTGCCCTTCAATCGAAGATTACTGTAAGCAATTGAAAGAATCCTCAACTAAGAATTTTAGAAGAAAAAATATAAAAGGCTAGGCTTAGGCCATTGCTAAATATTTTGTCTCCAGACTTAACAGTAGCGCACAAAATATTACCTACAAACAATAGTAAGTTGCACAGTGTCAGCATAGTACACAGTAAATTGTTGTTAGTTGACACCGTCGCATACTGTTTTGTTTTTATTCTTAGATGTTGTTTAAGTTTATGATCTTAGCTGATAAACAGTGTAAAATATATATATATATAAATTTTATTTCATTCGCAAAACTGTTCGAAATGTGACATAATGGAGTGTCTACCAAACACGTAAACAACTATTACAGATTTATTAAATATGTAAATATATAACGAACATAAAAGAAAGCAATATAACACTCAGGATATATTTATATGACACACGCAATTCAATGACGTATATAAGACAGTTTAAGGACATACATACGTCCACTATATAAACAAGAAAATTATTTAAACACGTTGTGAATATATGACTTGCAGTAGTGTAAATATGAATTATACGATAAATAAATTATATATTTACTAGGAGACATATAAAAACTAACTAGCTTTAAACTAGTGCATTTCAAAGATGTACGTTTCTTTTTATTAACACGTTTTCATTAACTGGATCTCTTGTATGTTTGTTCGTCTGTTCGGTAACACTGAGCTAAGAACTGAAGTCCCTTCTTGCACTCCACGTCCAGTTACATAGCCGTCTTTAGTAGAAATCAGCGGCCATGAATCTGGCAACACTGCAAAGAAGGATCATTTTAACGCTTATTTTAGCTCTCTAACGTCGAAAGCTGACCCATGATTCGTTATTTTGTCTACACGCCGACGAATTAGGGAAAGACATTGCCGTCGGAGAGCTTAAAAAAGTGATAAAATAACCCTTCTTGACAGTATTGCTAGATTTATGGCCGCGGCCTTATACTAAAGATTATCATTTTATTCATTTACTCCTGAACGTTGAATTATGTTTTAACTGATCAGTATGTTAACCTACCTCCATAATATGCAAGTCAGAACAGCAGTTATAAGATATCTGCAGAGTGCAAGAAGAACTAACTACAGTGCTATGCTGCCACATTGTGCACGTAAACTGACATCGTGCGACATTTAGCCACTAACATTTTCGTCTCCATTTCAGCCCAGGATTCACGTGGTATGCTTGTAAGCGACCGTTTCTGTAGGCTACATGCTGCGTACCGAGTACTATCCTATCTTTAAAACTAGTCTGTACAATGACATTCCTTCTTTAATAATGTTAATTTTATTTAAGTACAAGTCACTCTTATTAAACTTTCTGGCCTTTTCTGTCGGCTTATGAACTTAAGAAGGCGAGAAAAGACACATTTTATTTAAGGGTATTCAAGTGGAGAGAAATCGTAATTTTATATTTGTATGAAATAGTGTTAGTTTTCTAGACAGTACTTGGAAGTACATTTTGCCCTTTAAAAAAATTAAATTAACCCGTTATCCCATAATGTTATTTGAAAGTCAAAATTTGTTCGTTTATAGTTCTTATAAGCCACAAAAACCAATCAACATAAAACAATTTCAACGAAACTACATGTCCCAGGCTACTGGCTGACATGTTTTTAAATGAATTACACAACAGTATCGTAATTAAAATTTTTTTTTTTTTTAAATTTTGAATTTTGAATTATTTTTTGTTTTATCGAGGTCTAAATGCGCTGGAGCGGTAGAGGCGATCCAGGCACGCGTTTCAAATACATCATAGACTCTACCAACAATTTTAAATGACGACAATTTTCTGACATGAATAGTGACAAAACCAACGGTTCGTGTTCGCATCCAACCGTTGCTTTAAAAAATAAAATAACAATATTTTCCTTTTCAAAATTCACCACTAAAATGTTTGTTTTGGCTGTATGCGACAGAACCTACGGAAATGGCATCCATAAATGATATTTGTTCGCAGACGAACTACAAGAAACAGCATATTTCTTAATAAATATATATTCAAATAAATATACGCAAACAGTTTCGTGATCGGGATCAGACGAACACCTTACCGGCGCGCGGCGCTACAAATACGTTGCAGAAAGTTATTACTAATTTTTTATTGACGAAACTATTCAACGCGCATAATATTTGTATATCGATGTAAAGAACCCACATTTCAAACTATATAGCTGTAGTTTCGGAAATTTGGCACGTCTACTAGAAACATCATTTTCGGGCCCCTCAAAATGGCCAAAAGTTGGTTTCCCAGACTTCTGTATCTGAAAAAAATGACAACCCGATTCGAAAAACTTAACTATACTAACAAGCAATAATAGCTCCGCTTTAAGTCCCATAGGAAAAATTATAATAGTAAAGTATTGCAGGCCAACTGAGTAGCTTGCGCGGGGATGCGATAATTAGAGACACTGGAAAATCGCGAAAATATTTAACATAGCCTTCAATAAACTGTAGTATCTCAATCGTGACACGTTGGAACAGTTTTCTGGCAAACCACGTACGTTCTGTGTTACAACTGTTCAGTTCTAATTGGGTCTGTTGAAGAGGGACACGGTACTATATATAAACGATAGCCAACATAAGTGCAAAACCTTCAGTGTTATACATAGTATGTTTGAGCCTAGCAAACAATCAACTTTTCCCGCAACTTACCAGTGTCTCTAGCGATGTATTACATGCGTCGGTCAACGGCAATTTTGCCACTCTTGCCACACACAAACAAAGCCTATTTAGGCAGGCCTCGTAAGAGAAGTCCTCTACTGGCACATGGACGGCGTTGCAGCGTGTCACGTGTATTCTTTTTTTTTACGCGAAACCGCTTAACTTATTTAAATGTTTATCTACGAAAAGAACACACACTTGAAACTATGCTTCTATGTTTTCAAAATTTCAGCACGCTTTTTAGAAACATGATTTTCGGGCATCTCAAAATTGCTAAAAACGGGTTTATTTAGACTGTTGTAACTCCGAAAATATTACCTGAATTCGTAAAGTGCAAAGCGCGAGGCATGCGTTGGTCTTTACTTCACACGATCCAAAAATAAAATATTAGAGTCACCGCCTAAAGTCGCATAGAAAAAATACTACGACGGAAACCTTGCACGCCAGTTTGGCACGCTGCGAATAGAGGCGACGTGCAAATTTTGACTTTATTATTCTTTCCATGGGCGAGATAAAACACTTTCCTCCATCAACGCACGCTGAGTTGTTCAACTTTTAAAAATAAATGTGTGCAATTACCGTCATCACCTTCGTCTGGAGTCTCATGTAATGCAGATTATAGTTTATTGACACTCGTAGTTGGAAGCTTAGCGTTACATAATTATACTTTTATTTGCGGTACTACAATACGCAAGTAAATGACAGAATACAAATGTGTCGAAACAGAAACACATCATGAAATGTTATTTCCCTCGCTCGTAGGTTGAGCTTCGAATCGCAGTTCGCATAGAAAGAAAAAAAAAGAGTCTAAAATACGTTCACGATCAATAGGCGGTTATTTATTTCCTTCTGCGTTCAACCGTCAACTGACCGCAATTATCTGTTTTGTCATGTTGGCACACAGCTGCGCCCGAAATACAAGTTCAACACAGCGCATTTGCTGCTCATCGCAGCGACACGACTCGATCTGGCCTGTCGGCTGGACGTCCGATAATTTTACCAACCTGTCGATTGTCGCAACACAGTCGATATCACTCGGCACTGTCTGTCTCTAACAGCAAGCATTGCCTTTCCGCTACATCGGGCACCGCTAAACTGACGACTCATTCGATTTCGTGCTGCAAACGTCAACTTTTTTTGAACCGACCTTTTTTTTTATGAACATTTGGTTTGCAGCAGTGAGATACAAGTAGGGAAATGTTGACGTTAAAAGTCAAACTTATGACAGTTTTCACCAAACGACAATTTACGTCATATACCTGTTCAAACAAACGCGCAGAAATATTGTAATTGAACATAACACATAACTTTGACATCTGTTATGTAATATACGTTTTTGTTTTAGCTTCTAAACTTCAACAAATGAGGTCGTGGGGGACATTTGTCAATCATCTCTCATCGCGAGATGCAGTTACCCGTGACTCGACACTGTATTCGATTCGTGTCACCTGACTGATCGCTTTATTCAGTGTCCGTTGCAAATATGATTCACTGTTGTATTTTCCATATTGTACGTAAATAAATGACGTAAAACAAACCTAAGTTCGTTAGTGTGCGAAAAATTCGCAATATTAGATTTTGCGAAATAGCATAACTTTTGAAAACAAGTGACAAAATTCTCATCTTATGAACATTTTTAGTTTTCATGATCAGGGGCGTCATTTGGGGCCACAAAGGGGGGGGGGGCAAATTCCCCCCCCTCCCTACATTTATAATTTTAAGTTTATAAATATATTTTTTTGTATTTTTAAATTTAAATAATGCTAACTTAAGCACATAAAACTTAAGTTTTATTATTAAAGTATCTAATTTATACATACTTAATTAACGGAAAAAATCTTGCCCCTTCCCCTAGAAAAACCTGAAATCACACATCTATGCACGATACTAAAAATTATGGCACGTAAAAGCGAAAAATTGCATGTGATGGATCACACGCCAAATAAAAGTAAAATCGTTGCAAAAATTTGGTTTTTTAATTTGAAGAATTTTAGCAGATAGTACGTGACGTATAATTTGGAGTGAAAATTATTTCATGTCTTTAACATTGCGTGTTATATTTGGGTTTACAGTATGTCCTGGTCGCATTTTACCTCTTGAGTTGCCATAATGGTGATTTTATGCAAACGACAATTATTTACATGAAAGTTTTGAAGTCATTAATTTGTTAAATTATAACACTATGCATTTGTCACACTTAAACATATTCTTCATGGGGTCTTACCACGTGTGTTGGGTTTTCCATGTATAAATCAAGAACGTTTCTAAGAAAGTTACTAAATAATATTATTACAGCACTTCAAAATTGTACAAATGCCTTCAGAATTAGTCACCAATTGTTGCATACGCATCACATTCGCATGTTGGAATCGTACCGGACGATGCCGTTGGTCGGCGGATTTTCTCGGGGATCTCCCGTTTCCCCCGCCCTTCACTCCGGTACTGCTCCATACTCACCTCATGTCACCCCTCACGAGCTCTGAAGACCTTGATGTTAAGCGCAGACCGAAATCTGGTGACTTGACTTTTATGCATTCTGTTCATGCCATGTTTATATTTTGACAATGGTGAAATCAGAACCTTTTTTTGAACCCTAGTGATATCTTAAGAGTCGTATAACAGAACTTCAATAGATTTGAAATGCACTTAATATTTAATTAAGTGACGTTATTTGTTTTGTTCGTGCCATGTTAAAATTTTTACAGTGGTTGTTTTTGATCATTTTTGAACACACGAGATACACAGAGTAGGCCTACTTGAAAGAATCCCTTGTAGTTCGTTTACAACGTGTCCATATTTTTACAATGACGGCCAAAAGAAAATGTTTTGAACACTAGAGATGCCTTACAAACCGTACATCAGAATTTCATCAAAGTTGGTACAACTGTAGTACATAAGAAGGTGACTTGAGTTTTTTTTTTTTTATTTATTTATTTATTTTTTATTTTGTTGATGCGGTCTTCACAGTGGTGGCCACTTTGAACATTTCTTGAACACACGAGATATCTTGAGAACCGTACATGAGAATTTTAGCAATCTCGCGTATAGCACTTTCGAAGATAGCGTGACAATATAGTTTTGTGTTAAGGCCACGCTGTTTATTTTCTACTGTTTTTACGATAATAATATTTTAAGCTTAAACGAGAGCAGATATCAAAAATCCGTCTGGCAGTTTCGTTTAAAATAGTTTTTGCCGTGACAGCTAATTTTGTCAAAGCAAGAAATTATACGGTTTTGACTTACAAGTCAATTAACCAGAATTTCGTTAATTACATAGTTAAAACCATGGTATTTATGCTTTGAAAATATCAGCCAACATGGAGAAGACGATTATAAACAAACTGTCAAACAGATTTTTTATATCTGATCTCGTATAGGCGTAAGAAATTAATACCGGTAAAAAAAGTATAAATTAGAGAGCATGGTCATAATGTCATATTCGTATTGCAAAAATGGCGACCATTGCAACAATTTTGAATGAAATGTACACGATATCGAAAAAAAAAAACTTTTATTGTTATATATATATATATATATATATATATATATATATATATATATATATACGCATGGAACTAAGTAAAGCGATTTCATTACTAAGCAACCTATTAATGCCGTTTTCGTATCGAAAGTATGGTCATTGTTCATTTCTTGATCACATGAATTTTCTAAAGATACCATGTATAAGAATTTCATCTTTTAAAAAAAGTCTTTACACAAGTAATAATTTGTACAACTATTTTTACATTAATATAACCATAAATGTTTTTAGGAAACAGTTGCCATTAGAACATACATGATTTGAGATATCTGCGGAATAATTGTAGTAAATTTTATCAACTTCAGTAAACAATTTCTTCATAGTAAGGTAACGTGACTTAAGTGTTACTTGATAGTGCAGTGTTTACTAATGTAGTCCCCTAACGTCAAAGATAATACGTCAAGAATTCATAGTTTTGATACATTATATTTGGAGAACTATTGAACCAATTGGAACCAAATGTAATATTAAACCATTTTATATACTAAAACTAATTTACTTATTCATAATTGTTGTAAGTCTTCACGTTAGATGGTGTCATAGAATGAACAAATATTTCAAGAACTTCGTGAACGAATTGTCAATTATTTTCGGGTTATTTGACACCCACATTGGAAATTTAATTATGATGTTAAGTTGTTGGTTTAAGGATATTCAAGCTGGATAAAGTCATAATTTTATATTTATATGAAATAGTGTTAGTTTTCTAGAAGATACTTGATAGTGTAGTTTCCTCTTACTAAACACTTTAAGCTCGCATAGTTTTCTTATAACGATGTGTCAAAGTCAAAATTTGCGCGTTCTGCTGCCATGCAAATAGTGAAAACTAATAGACTTACGTAAGTGAAATAATTTACAATGAAATAACATTCCGTGGGGTACGTAATAAAACACTTGAAAAAATTACGTAAACTATTTTTATATTTAAAAAATTGAGTTTGCAATTTTTTGTTTTTTCGCGATTTTTTTAAAATTCCAAACATCACGTTGTGTGTTTTTTTTTTTTTTTTTTAAGTTTTAGTGCACAGCTCATGTGTTGTAAGTTCACAATGAATTGTTTTATTTAAGTAGGTCAATTGGTTTTCACTATTTGCATGGCAGTGTAACATGCAAATTATAACTTTCACTCACCGTTATGAGAAAACTGTGAGAGCTGAAATTGTTTTGTAAGAGGAAAATGTACTCATAAGTAACGTTTGCAAAACTAACAATATAAAAGTATGACTTCATCACAATTGAACACTCTTAAAAGAATCTGATACACAGCAATTATACATTTTAGTTTGATCAGAGAAGAAATTGGTATTATATTCCAAAATGCTGAATCTAAAAATTAAAATAAAAAAATTTAATATTTTTTTAAAATACAAATAATTTTATTCTTATATTTATGAGCATGACATTGTAGCCTGCAATACTTTATCAACTGTAATTTTTTTGAGTTTGGTGTATAAGTTGGTTTTAGTGTAGTCCTTAAAAAGGAAACACGCAAAATATGACTTTAACAAGCCATTACGCGAAAACTATGGGAGATAAAAAAAATTAATGACAGCCAATTTTAATCTCATTTTGTGTCTAAAATAAGAAAAAAAAATCTGGTACAAATCAAAAATTAAAAAATGGCGACGAAAATTTCGGCAGCCGCGCCCTTAATTTTCGCAAATTGGCTTCAAGAAACCTACAGTTATAGATTAATGCTTTTAGCGTTGAATTATGTACCACACCCTCTTAAGCGGGCCATATTCGATACAGGTATCTTACATGATATATATATGTGTGTGTGTGTGTGTGTGCAGAAAACAAGTTACATCAATTTTTAATCTTTCCAAAACAGCAGCGGATGTTCTATCTTTTATGGTTTCTGTATAGTATAGTCGCTAACGTAGTGTAAGAGTGCGTGGTACATAATTCAGCGCTTAAAACATCAGTTTAGAATTTTTGGTTTCTCGAAGATAATTTGCGAAAAAAAAAAAAAAAAAAAAAAAATCTGCAATCCCAGACAATAGTTATATTGCCAACTTTCTGAGCATACATTTTTCTGGTGTAACGTATTTCTGTAGAACAATCTCGTACATTTAATTTGCGGCGCAAGAGATCACGTTCAACAAGTGCATCATTCCGGGTAAAAGTTTGCTAATAATGTTGGCAAATATAATTATCAAGGATTGTTGATTTGTAGTTTTCCTGCATTGACTTTCAAAAAGTGTAGATCTAATTTGTATAACGCATCGCTTGTTTATCTACAACGCCTTCTTAAATAATATAATAATGTTAAAAGAAATGGATTAATTTATAAATATAACCCTTTAAAACAAAATTACCGTTTCATTTTTAAAAAATTAGTAATATTGTCACAGAAGAAAATTTTCAAACAAGAAAAATAACAGCCACTTACATTTAACTTTTGTATCATGAAAGGATTATCATTAACATTTCTGTTTTTAAAGTGTTAAACATATAAATCGGCGGTTTTTACTTGTGTATTTTTCATTTGAACTCACTGGAAGCGACATAGGTGTACAAAGACTCTTTAGGATGCAGTCTACCTGCGCGTTAGACGCTCAGATGTGACGGAGCTATAAGGACGACCTTGGAGCGCGTATGAAATGCCACATCGCCTTAATCAGCCACGCACTGTACTAGCGTATACGATTCTCACCGATCCAGATTTACTGCGGAACTTTAAACTGTAATCATATAAGCTTATTAATGGAAATTCTGTGGCAAAAATCAGAGCAGGTATCTACCTGAGTTTCATATTTATTTTGTTGTAAAATATTGAAAACGACTTACAGTAACGGCTTCGCAGCAGAGGAGAGTTACAGGGATAAATAACTGAATAAGGACGGTTCTGCAAAGTTAAATGCATAGCCTATATGGTTATTAGGGGAGGGGAGCGGTGTTAACAGAGTGAGTTATAACTAAGTTGAGCTAGAATGGTTTAACTATAGACATAATCGGTTCTGCCATTCCTGCTTTGTTCATGATGCCGAAAGCTGTGTGGTTGTAGTCGACTAGCGGCGAGCGGCATGTGTAAGGACTCGAACCAGAGACCTTCTCTCCGGCACGGCGAGCAGTTGGCCGCCCATCTTGTCTTCTACGTGACCATAATGAGACAGACCCGTTTGGCTCGATACATTATTCTATATCGTCGTTCAGTTGGCCTTCTTTGCACTGTGGTTAGGAAAGGGGAGGGTTATGTAACACCAGCCTACTTGTGTGTTTACATTTCAGCCACGGCGGCACTCAGAACATTTTAAAGTACAGCTTTTTTAAAAGACCGTTTTTAGCAGTGTTAGGGGGCTCAGGTACTTTTTTTAAGGTCTTCTTTTCGTGCATTGACATTAAGGGTATTCAAGTGCAATAAAACCATAATTTTATATATTAATGAAATAGCGTAAGTTTTGCAGACGATATTTATAAGTACTGTTTCCCTTTACAAAAAAATTTATCTCGCATGGTTTTCTCATAAAGCTGGGTCATTGTCATAATTTACACGTGGCACTGCTATGCAAATATAGAAAACTAATTGACTTGCCTAAGAGTGAGTGATAGTCACCATCTTGAAGTTTTGTATTTTGCGTCGTAACTTTTCTTCTGGGTAATTTTTTTGGAACTTTATAACCTGACTACGGAATCGAATGCACATTGATAGAATTTTATAAACACCTTAAATATTTATTTTACGTTGGTGTTAATACAAATAGAATTGCAGTTCGAAAATTCTTATTTCTTTCTTAACTGCAATTCGATCTGCAACAGCAGTAACGGAAAATAAGGATTATTGGTGTCTAAAAATATATCAATATGTATTCTATTCCATAGTTCGCTTTAAGTTCCAAAACATTACCATGAAGAAAAAGTTATGAAACAAAATACAAAAATTCAACATGGTGACTATCAATCACTCTTAAATGAGATTATTCATAGTTAACTAACATGTCATAAGTTACGAAATAAAATATTTAGAGACTAACAAGGTTAAATTTTGAGTTTAAAAAAGTTAAAGGATATAGTTACAAATACTGCAATTTTTTTAAATTAAAAGATATTTCACTGTTTTTTAAACAATATTTTTGCTACATATACATGTTATTTCACTCTGAATTATTTCACTTCAGTAAGACAGTTGGTTTTCACTATTTAAATGGCAGCGTAACATGCATATTTTGAGTTTGTCCCACCTTTACGAGAAAAGTATACGAGCTAAAATTGTTTCGTAAGAGGAAAATGTACTTAGAAGTATCGTCTATGAAACATACATTATTAAAAAAATATAATAATTTCATCGCACTTAAACACCCTTAAAATGGCTCCCTGGATAGTCTGTGTGTATGTTAGTGGTGTAAATTCAATGAAGTGCTAAGAGTGTCAGTGACCGGTATATATAATCCATGTGCATGCAAGGAACTCAAATTGTTTGTAGTGGCATTATACTGTTATTTCTCCGGCTTAACTTTAATTTGTGACCGTGTAAATTTATCTGCGGTAAATATTGTTTAATGTACAACTCCAGCCATGCGTCACGTACATAATCCTCTTACAGTTATTAAAGTTCATAGTTTTATATTTCTATAAAACAGTGTTAGTTTTATAAACAGTACTTGGGAGTGCTGTTTCCTCTCACATAAAAGTAACTCGGCCAGTTTTCCCGTAATAACAATTTAATGTCAAAATTTGCATGTTTTTGCTTCATACATATTATTAAAACCAATTAGCATAATTAAATGAAATAATTCGGGCTACAGCTGGATGCACGTATATAAAAACTCATTGAAATAAATTTTTGTATTAAAAAAATTCTGTATTTAAGAATTTTATTGATACTTATAGCGATTTTTTAAAAGACTACAAAACAGTTTTGTGGTTGGTTTTTATATGCTTCAAAACTTAGCCAGTCATATGTACTTTCACTAAGAATTATTTAGTTTCATTGTGTTCATTGGTTTTCGCGGGGTGAGCTATTTTTTTTTTTTTTGCAATAAGAAAATGTACTCCGAAGTAAAGTCAAAAAATCTAACACTATTACATACAAACAATAATAATGAACTGTCCCCTCTTAAACGTAGTTAAGGGTGTTCAAGTGCGATAAAACCATAATTTTATATCTTCGTGAAATAGTGTTAGTTTTTAGACGATACTTGTGAGTGCAGCTTCCTCTTACAAAACAATTTTACCTTTCATAGTTTTCTCATAACGGTGCGACAAAGTCGAAATTTGCTTGTTCTGCTGCCATGCAAACAGTGAAAACCAACTGACCTACTTGAATAAAATAATTCACGGTGATACTGCATCCCATGAGCTATGCAATAAAGAATTTAAAAGACCATAACGCAATTTTTGAACTAAAAAAAAAACCGCAAATGTACAAGAAGAAAAGTTGAAAATTCGGCAATTTTTTAAAATACAAAAATAGTTCACGGTATTTTTTTAAAATGCTTCATTACTTAGCACGTGGTATGTAAATTTCACTGTAAATTATTTCACTAACGCATGTCAATTGGTTTTTACTATTTGCATGGCAGCAGAACATTCAAATTATGACTTTGAAACACGGCTATGAGGAAACTATGCGAGTTAAAATTGTTTCGTAAGAGGAAACAGTACTCACAAGTATCGTCTATAAAACTAACACTATTTCATATAAATATAAAATTATGATTTTATCGCACTTGAACAGGGTTAAGGTAGGCGGGTGACGTTATTAAAGCTTGGCGGCTTGTGTGCAGGTAATGTGCGGATGACGTCAGAGCGGGGAAGACGCGGGGAGCTGCCGTGACGGTCGTAACTCATCCAGCGGCAGCGGCGGCTGTCTCCAACAGCCCGTGCAACACTACCCCACGTCCCTCCACTACCCCACAACACTGGCAGGCCTCGACCACCTGCGGTCGCCGGCCCTCAATCACACCCCCGCGGCCGAGAGGGTGGTCCTCCTGCGATTAATCACATTGCATCGCCGCGCCCCTCATCAGCCGCTCGAATACAGAGCGCTACTATCACCCCCCTAACACCCCCTCCCCCGCGGGCGATTATAACCCCTTTATATGACGTCGAGCCGTCAGCTAGGAATACACACCCTGGGCTAATTTTTCAGGTAGGGAGGTCGCTCATTGCCTCAGGGGCTGCCTGGGGTGATGTTTTGCCACTAGCGAAGAAGAAAGAGCATACTGATTTTACTCCTGTTCTAAATTCTGCCTTTTCTAACCCTAAAAGAGAGTATATAATACAAAACAATCCCACAATTTAATTAATAATTTTTTTTACTGTCCGGACCAAATTTTCCAAGGCAAAATACATAATGTCATCAGCTTTCTCTTGAATTAACTATCAAATCTCATTTATTTGTCTAGAAAAAATATCTACACTTATTAAGTAAATTTGACAGAATTTTGTGACGGTTTAAGTATGTTATCTTTCAGACTTAAAATATTAAATTCGCGTTCGAGTCCTAGAAGAATGCGTATTACGCCTCTTTCTAGCCTGTTGTTGTAAGCCCCTGACTTGGTATGCAGTCTTTTCTCCGACAATTCACCATTATGAGACATTTAATTGTTCGCTATCATTTTATGATGCACTGTTAAATATAAAGGTGTACCGTACACGTCAATACTTTTTCTAAGTGTCTGTATAAAAGTCTTGCACTCTTAAAAAAATCACATCAGAAATTATTATTTTTGCCATTTTTGGCGCGAAAAAGATTCAAATATCTAATGTCTGAAATTATTATATACGCATGTGAACCTATATCAAAGGCAGAAGTAATTTTATGAAAAATTAGGTATGTAATTGACACATAAATTTGAAAACTGTTAGTACCCGAATATGTTAGTTTGTCAGTTTAAGACTCCAACAACTAAAATTCCTAGAATTTAGATATTTGGGTTTGAAATTTACATTGTGACTGCTATACATTAGAACTTCTCTCTCACAATGTGCAAATATAAATATGGTTTAATTTTTTTTAAAGCACATTTTTGACATTGGATAGATATGCAGGCTGTTATTCACGCCGCACAGTTAAAAAAATTCCTGAATATTTATTGGCTTGAACTTGGCTATTAATATATATATTAATAACATTATTTATACTATATATTATTGTACAAATTGTTCATTTGTAGACTTAAGTATGAGAATCATTCAATGTACTTAACATAGATAAGGTAATAATGGAAGGAAATGACAATACCTGTTAGCGTAAAGTGACATACCACTTTAAATGAAGACTAATATACGAATCTGTGCCACGCTTTTCTTTGTGAATTGTGTTTTACAGAACAGAATGCAGCCCACTGACGTTGGATTAAAAAATTATTGAAAGTTATCCCAGTATTCACCTTAAATTCGAATGAGAAAGATTTGAGTCAAATTTAGCCTACTTCCCTAACGTACTTCACGCTATCCTTAAACCTTGAGGCTGGTTGGGTCGATAGTTCCTTCTTATGACAAAAAGTCAGACAGTAAGGAATCATAAATGTACGAGTTCGAGAGCATAGTTATCTTAGTTATCTTACCTCACAATCGTGTTTATTGTATTATAATTGCTTCAGGCATCCACGGTAAAACAATATTTGTTTAAGCGATTTCATTCAGTAATTCTAAGCGTACATTTCACTTGAAAACTGTGTTTGTTATTTAGGAAATTAATTGAAACGTTCATTAACAAAGTGAACCAAGAGAGGGAATCAAAATCGTGCAAAACGTCTATAAATATCTTTGAATCAAGTAGTACCTGATAAAATCTACTAAATGCTGCGTTTAAAAACAGTGAAGAATAATCAGAAAAATTTTAACCTTGTAAATAAAAAATATTCTTTTTTTACTTTTATTTAACTTGCTTATGCTAGAGGTACTTAGAAAGATGACTCTGTGACAGTTCAGTGAATTCGCATTTCAGAGATACGTAAGATAGCTTTTCGGTCTGGTTATTATAATATTACTTTTCCAAGATCATGCCAGACGAAAGTTGGGACGGCATTAAAGGTTACTGCTAAATTCTAACAATTTTTCTGTTTGATATACTGCTCGAAGATACATAAAACATAACCTTCTTACTAACCCATAGTCTGGTCATAGAAATGGGAACTTCTTGAAAAGGGCGTAGTACATAAATCAAAGCTGAAAATGTTTCTTCTAGGGTCAAGTAATTCGTAAATAAGCGTGGATGATCCAAAAAATATATCCCCGAAAACAAATTTGTGTATAAGTTTTGACTGTATATTTCATCTGTGACACATTCCTTTAGCGCAGTTCCTTGCGTCGAATACAAAGTTACGAAATAATGACGTTAGAGATCGTTCACCAACCAGACACTATAAACGTGTTTGCTCACAAACTTGGCAAAAGTTATTCACAATACTGTGTCATTATCAGATTTTTTAAAAATTGTCTTTCAAATTCATGAAAATTTCAATACTTATTTAGGCAAAAATATTTGTAGTACGCCATCTTAAATCATTATTGTTACGTCATTGTAAATCTTTTCACTATCAGTTAATGTTATCATTGCCAAATAACTGGTAAATACAGATCACACGTTTCGTTGTTCTAAGAAAATTTCCACGTATGCTACAAAACTCAATTATGAGGGGTTAATGGCTCGTCTTAAAATATCCTCGTTTTACTGGCGTTGGAAATAGAAACATTGCAATCCGACCATAATTTTTTCTTGACCCAAATGTGTGTGTCTTGTGTTTACATTTAGAACTCACCGTGTTTTAACTTCACAAGGCTTTTAATAATATCATCCTTCAGGTAGTTCATGTTACGGTGATAAGAAATTACTAACTGCATTAAATAAATACGTAAAAATAGTTGAAACTTAAAATACGTAGTCATCTAACTCGGGATTTCAATTATCGGAAGACCTGAGGTTATAATCGGCACAAAACATTCCCATTGCGCTCAAACGAGGCGATGCGAAGACATTCCTTTATGAATTGGTGAGATAGCTGGACACTCAAGCGAGTCCTTCCTTTATGAATTGGTGAGATAGCTGGACACACAAGCGAGTCCTTCCTTTATGAATTGGTGATATAGCTGGACACACAAGCGGGTACTTCCTTTATGAATTGGTGAGATAGCTGGACACACAAGCGAGTCCTTCCTTCAAGGCGGAACACTTGGGTAAGGGCGTTGCAGACGGCTGACGACGCTTGGATTGTGCCTTCCACGGCGAAGTTGGAATAACTGGGCTGGAGAGCGAGAACCCGATAAATTGCGCGATATTCAACTCCTCGGGTTTATCGAACTCCAAGTTCCACGCTTGCCTCTTTCTCTCTTTTGGGCTGGCCTTGAACACCTCTTCAAAGTGAAATACACTGCTTTTACCTGCTGAAATTGTGCCTTTTCAGGGCATATCTCAAACATATGGTTTTCCGCTTGGTGACTTTTTGGGAAAGATCACATCGAATCACAAACAATGACTCTAAAGCCCCTTTAAAAATTTAACGTAAACACAGAGCTAACGTAGTAAATCCTAGGCATCCCCGCAAAATTATAATTAAAATGTTTTACAGATATACTAACAACGAACAACGTAACATGCAGTTTCAAGAAGAGAATGCACGATGACATTACTACATGAAATAAAATAAATAAAAAGTACATTTTTGAGTTACAAAAGTTGCTTATAAAATAGAACCTATTGTCATTCAACACAAACTGAATTTAAACAAATATATAAAGCCAACAAGACAAAAACTTCATTAATTAAATGTTCTAACCAGAATAGATGAATCTAGAAACTGACCGACAGTTTATTTAGATTTTTTTTTTTCAAAATGACATCTTTTCTGTTGTGCTACACAAATAAAATAACTGATACGCAGGAAACAATTTTGTGACTCCTGTGCGGTTTTAATGTAATCACATGACATTATATCGTAATGAAAATGATTAAAATGTTTTTACTGTAGGCCTATTGCGGTTTGATATTTCTTGTTGTTAGGTATTTCCAAATATTTCTAACGCAAGTTATTTTCGTAAACATTACTTTACTTGTCTGGTTAATTTATTTTATATTTTACCTGTCCGGTTAACTTTTACTTACGCGCTTTCAAAACAATGCTTAACCTTTTATATCTGCATTTCTAAAACAAAATGGTCAAGAGTATTGGAATAAAATAACCATAATTTTGTTTGTAGGACTATGCACGGGCCCGCAACCACTTTCAGAATTTAACACAACAGAATTTCCATAAACGTGACGCACATGACGAAGTTAAGGAAATATATTTAAAATAAAACTCAGTACGAATGTTTTAAAATAGAAGCAATTTTCATATTATGTGCTTTGTGACATATTTCAAGCGTTATTTGATCAATCAAATACCAAAGTGATATCTTGAAACTTTACTGTGAAGTATACGAGTTTAAAGCCTAATTTACTATTTTGAATGCAAGCTCTATATGACAATAAACTAATTTTTTTTTTTCAATTAAACTGCTTACTTTGGCTTGTTAAATACAATACAGTAGAAAATGGTGGTTAATTTGCCTACAATTTTTACTTAATAGCAACAATGGACTTTTTCTTTGTTCCAATATTACCAAATACCGTTTGAACAACTTCGTTGCCGTTTCTGTCTTCCACTATTTGATATATCCGTACGATAAAAATGTATTTCTAGTCACCTGGAAATAAGTACGTTCTTTTATAACTTATGAAATATTTACGGTAAACTGAAAATAAAATATGATCTCAAAACTTGCGTTTAGTGATGTAAAGTCTTAAAGTTTCAGGCTGTACACCTACATCCGAATTACGTTATTTATTCTTGCACGATGGACAATATTTTAAGTAAACTTGTTCGTCAATATTAGAATGGAAGAATAAATTGATTTGAAAATTCTTGTTCATTATTTAAATAAAAAACACTTATTATTTCATTACTGGCTGTAAATTCAACCTAAAAATTTGGTTACATAAACTAATTGATCAGTTATGTGTGTTGATGTGTATCATAAACATGTTTAAGCTCTTATGTAAATACTAAATTAATTTTAATATTTGTGTCGCTAAAACTCGATGACTATACGAGATAGGTCCAGTGATTTTTACTTTTTAATAATATTCATTGTTATCAATTGATTACCCAGTTAAATTGGGGGGTCAAATGTAAACATACTCCCCACATTTAAATAAAAAGCCCAGCTAGTATGTGCCACCAATATTTTCTATTTTATCTCCTAGTACCTTAATGTACTGAATAACTTTAGCTGGTAAAAATTAAAATAAGAATATTTAATGAAATTACATTTATAACGGTCTCGCGATCACCAGAAACGGTACTAAGTAATATTATATATTATCCCTAGTTGGTTTTTATTTCCTTTTGCTTTGACAAACAGTCGCATGGCTAAGCACGTACCCAGAAAAGGGGGAAACTTTGTTGCTATTGTAAAAAGTAAAGTGGGGGGATCCATTCATCTTTATTTTCTGTCAGAATTATTATTCCGGAAATGGAAGATACTTAAAATGTAACAGAGATGGATAAGATCTTGAAAGTTTGATGCAATTTTATTAGATAATAGTAATGTATGAACATACTAGCGATGATGAAATTTCGCGAATTCGAAGACCTGCATGTTAGAACCTTATATCCTATGCATACTCAAGTCCCGACCATTTGTCCACTAGCTGCTACTCAGTGGAACAGCAGACAATAAACGAACAGACAGGGCTTGAGTATGCATAGGATATAACATGCAGGTCGTTGAATTCGCGATATTTCACCATCTGTATTGTTGATAATACCTGTAAAACACCGAACATGCAACCCACGAAGGAAGACAGAAAGACAGTTTATGTTAAAGTAAAATACTGATGTACTTGATGAAAAAAAAATATTTTTTATTCATATTTTATTTTATTTTATTTTATTTTAACCAAGAAACTCCGATTTGGAAGTCCAGTCAAACTACAACAGAACACAGGGCTGTAGCCGCTTCAATGTCGCATTTCTTCCCGACGTTTCGGACAGCATTGCAGCTTCCATCTTCAAGGGTGAAGTTTCTAGTCGCAGTAACTATTTCCTTCTGAGCGACTAGAAACTTCACCCTTGAAGATGGGATCTGCAATGCTGTCCGAAACGTCGGGAAGAAATGCGACCTTGACGTGGCTACAACCCAGAAGCCTAGACCATGTAGACAACGGCCGTGAAAGCCTACGAACTTCTACAACAGAACAGGCAGACGATTTCGAAAAACAAACAAAATAACACAGAATGTAAAATTATAATGAGGTTTGACAGACAGCAGTTGAAAACAAACAGACATGTTTGTTTTTCGTTCACGTCGTTCTGTTCTGTTGTAGTTTTGCTGGACTCTCAATTCGCAGTTTCTCAATGAAAAAAAAAAAATATAAAAAATATAATAACACAGTTCAAAGAATTTGCCTGGAACAACTGAATTGAAAAACGAAATCAGGATGGCTGGAGCGAGGAATATAACTCGTGTCATCCCGAATACAATTACAACGTATTACTGCTGTGCCATCTTGTACGGTCAGTCTATAGTTTACATCATGCCATGCAGAAGTTTCTTTTTAGAATAATTATCCAATACTGTGCCGTGAATGTGATCACGTTATAAATGAATTATTTGAAGCTTTCAGTGCGCCGCACTTGACGAATAAAATGTAAACATGTTAACTCAATTTAATGAATTTTAGTGGTCGAAATTGTAATACCAATAATTTGCATTATTATACACTACTTGTCATCTTTTCTGTGAGAATTTCTGACGATAATAATGAATACCTATTGTGAAATATTTGATGATTACGTGATACATAGCCGTAAATATTTAGTCAGCAGATAAAATTGTGCTACAGTGCAATATTTATCATTTCCTGTTGATGAAAAACCATTGTTTTGTCAGTATTAATTTTTTCCTGCGATAAAAATAGCACACTGGGTCTTAGTAACTACATTCTTATTCAGGTAAAATTCAATAACTTACGGAATGCAAAAGGAAATTGTTCAATAGTATAGATAGATTAAACACACTAAAAGTAGAACGGTCAATTCACTTGATCATGTACAGTAAATTGTAGAGACCTGGAAATTCGTGAACTCATTTGAGAAGAAGTTAAGGGCGTTCAAGTGGGGAAAAATTCATAATTTTATATTTGTATAAAATAGTGTTAGTTTTGTAGACATTACTTCAGAGAACATTAACATCTAACGGAAAAAAATTAGCTCATCTAGTTTTCCCGTAATGTCACTTCAAAGTCAAAATTTGCATATTTTTACTGCATACAAAACTTGAAAACCAGTAAATATAATGAAATGGAAAAAATCTCATCAAAACTACACATCACCGTCTACGGCTTGAAGCATATACATACACATTATAAAATATTTCTGTGTTTAAAATAAATTTCTAAAAGTA
>PNEQ01021096.1:27174-60855 GCA_003012365.1 Medauroidea extradentata
CTTTATGTTAACTGGTTTTCAAGTTTTGTATGAAGTAAAAATACGCAAATTTTGACTTTGAAGTGCCATTACGGGAAAACTAGATGAGCTAATTTTTTTCCGTTAGATGTATATGTACTCTCAAGTAATGTGTACAAAACTAACACTATTTCATACAAATATAAAATTATGTTTTTTCCCCACTTGAACAACCTTAAGGGCTTGGGCCCGAGTTTCTCGGCTTTCGAGAGAACTATTTTTTAAAATGCATACGAGAGTCGATATCGTAAAATCGCTTCGTAACTTTTTTTGTAAATTGGTTTTACTATGCAATGTAATTTTTCGAGACAGTCTGTATGATGAGTATAGCTAATTTATCAATGAAAAGTAAACTTCGTTAATTAAGTAATAAGCAACGATTTTGCAGTCTTCTGACTCGATAAAATTAGAGTATGCAGTTTAAATCAGTCATAACAAAGTTACGAAGCGATTTTACGGTATCGGCTCACATTTATGTTTTAAAAAATAATTGTCGTTAAATGCGAAGAAACTCGGGCCCATGCCCGTAAAGGTTAACTCCTACGCACGTTAATTACTCTCACGATTAGGTTGCTGTTACTGAAACCCTTGACAACTGTGAACTATCAGAGTTTTTTAATGTTTGTTGCAATAGGATTTTGCAATAAAAATGAATTGGTTTGTCGACATTCGCCATTGCTCATGTTTTGTTGACCAAATTTGTGTTGAATGACAAATATTCATAATTAATAACGATACTGTAAGGCTGTAAGGTCTTCCATATAAAAGCACAAATATATAAATTTTTGTGTTTGCAGAAGAATTTTTAATTTTTCAAATTTTTATTTTAAATTTCAGCTTTTTTAATTAAATAAAAAAACTTTTATTTTCTGGTTTTATACAGAAGACCTTATAGCCTACAGCATCCTTATTCACTGTGGGTTTTTCAGTTTAGTATGTCAGTTGGTTTAAGTGTTTAAATGTAGTACTGTAAACCGTAGCACGCAAATTTTGACACTTACGAGCCATTATGCAAAAACTATGAGAGATAAAAAATTTCAGAAGAGAAAAATTAGTTACAATTTATGTTTAAAAACATTTATTATAGAAATATAAAAATATGAGTAAACCATCGTAGCTTGCACCTGGTGCGATATCGGATAACTACTGAAATTCGAAATCAGGATAACTAAAAATCGAGTCTGGATCATTCCGAAGACGACTAGTGTGTTTAACCACTGCACCACCTGTCTCGTTGTGTTCAAACAATGAGTTAAGAATACACACTACACATTTAAATAAGTCATGGTCGCATCACTTTAAACCTAGGCGCGTGTCTGAAATAATGACGCTGTTAGCCTCGGAGCACTAGCGAATACAATGCTAGTGATTTCCGCGTTGAATCATGATATGGGACTCAGTTACCTTTCACGATATTGTTTTCGAAAAATAAGAACTATTTGTTTGTTGAGATGAGGTAAATTTTATGTAGGAATTGAAATGTGGGTGGGGCGAGGGAAATTAATGTAGGTATTTCAGAGTGTTTTTTGGCCATGCAAATAACTTACTCATGGTTTACAGGGTATTGAAAAAAAAACGATTGTAATATATTGTAACAATGCAGCCGCCCCGAGATGAACAGCAGTAGAGTCTCATGCATGGAAATTCGACCGACTCTGACCAAATCTAACATAATTTAACGTGTTATTCCATATCCAAGTTCTTTCTAGGACTCGGGCTCTAATGAACGTAGTTACTTGAAGACAAAAATGTAAAATCCAGAGGTTGAAATCGGTGGAAAGTAAAAAACCACTTCGAGACGACAGACACATGGCTGCATGGGGTTTCTCTGCCGCGATTCGTTCGTTAGTATTTCTCCCTCGAGCCGTGTCTCGCCGCTGTGACAGTGTTGACCGACAGCAACACTCTCGTAGCAGTCCAACTGCTGTGACCCCGGAGCAGGCGAAAGCGTGGGGCGAGACCCTTGGGAAGGGTGGGGAGGGGGGTAGTTTAACCGAATGTTTTCCGACTGGAAGGACAGCCCTTCCATTTCCATTAGCGCCTCCGATCGCGTGTAAGAAGGGGAGGGGGTTGAGGGGCAGGGTGCGATGGTTCGTCCTGGCGACTCAATTACAGCGCGGGTCCATCAGCGGGACGGTCATCGGGTCGCGGCGCCGCCGGGGCAGGAGGGGGAGGGGGTTGATTGAAGTAGCCTTGGCCGGCGCCACGCCCTCCCACGGTGTCCCCTCAGGGCACACACTGATATCGCCATAGTTGGGGTAGGCTAGGCTTGCGGGTGGATCTAAGCTAGCGTACCACGACCCGGCTGGTGGCAGTAGCTATAATGGTAGAGGTACACAAGGTAAAGAGGAAAGTACTCGGCAGGGACCCTGTATTAAGGCCATGCTCGGTATATGTACTATAGTGGTGCAAAACAAAACTGAAAACTTTCTCAACAGAATGCTTTGAAAGAATTCAAGCCTATGAACGATCATACTGCACCATTCCTGTGTAAAAAATTATTTTATTTAATTTAGGCTTATTTTAATAAGAAAATTGGTGATACTTTGGGTGCTCGAATCTGGCAAGTATGATGTTAAATGCTGCCAAGATAATTAGGAACATATTATCATATATTCATGACAAAACAAAGTAGGGATTCTTCGATAGAAAAGTTATGTGGCCTTAATGACATGGCCGGTAGTTTTACAATGATTTATAAAAATTTTCTTTAAGCAATATAATTTTCATATTGAAAAATGTTTATATTCTTATCTAGCATGTACCTAATTTCGCTTGGTAGCAATAAACGTCAATAATTTTAAAATTTTTGTCCTCAAAATATTAGCAATTTTGTTATGAGAGTAAGCCAAAATAAAGCAAACCTTTTTTTACGAACATATGGTGCACAATTTTGCAAACCGCCTACATAAAATTACACTGTATGACTGCTCTTAGTCTCGACTTTTTTTCAAAGGACATTCTGTTTAAAAAAGTTTAGATTTGTTTGCACCAATGTGAAAAAACTACCTAGTATAGCCTTAAGACCTCGCTCTTTAGTTTTTTTTAACGCAAATTAACAAGGTCTACATGTATGGAAAATTCGTTCTTACTGTTTTAACACTTACATAGTATCGTTTGTATATTAATTTTTCTGTTGCAGTACACCAAACGGATTTTTAGATTTTTGCCCCTGACATATTACATATTTTGCTGTCAAAATAAGCCAATATGAGGTAAAATATTTTTTTTTTGCTAGCAAACGGTGCATTATACAAAAAACCGCTCCTGCAAAATGGTGTATCGTATGACTGTACACAGTCTCAAAATTTTCAAAGAATTTGGTTAAAAAAATATTTCAGTTATTGGCAATAGTTTGATACAAATGAAAGATCATTGCCTTAAGGGGTATTGATCCCTACCTTGGATTTATCTGTTTCTTCTCGATAACTTCTGTTCCAGTCGATGTATCAAAATTTTTGTCACGACAAGGCATATATACAAACATAATCGATTTTTTGTAATTGCTGGAACCATAATATATTCATTATTTTGCAACGGGAAACAGCTGAAAAGGAAAAATTGCTTAATTTACGGGAGCGACTACAGAGGCCGCAACATTAACAGAAACAATGCCATATGGATTCCCAAAAGAGAATCAAACAATAAACTATGCCGTGTCAGCGTGTAAAAAGTAAAACAATATGTATATTCCCTGATTTATAAGAAAAACCGTAAAACCGATCTGGCAGGGATCAATCCCCCTTAAGGAAGCATCTCAGCATTCACCTAGACAGATTTAGGAAACCTTGGAAAACAGAAATTAGGATAGCCAGATACGTGAATCGAACCCGGGTACTCTTGAACGCGATGCTGGTGACTTACCACTGCTTCACCTCACTCGGTGCCAAGAGAGTGATAGAGAAAATTTGATAGGTTTGGGTGCCTCTTAACAGCTTCTGAAGGTTAAAAAAAATTATCTTGAAGCAAAGCCGGATTGAAAGTCCGAGAAAAACGGGAGGTGCCCGAGTTAACACACTGGATAACGAATGGCATCTTTCGGAACAATTCCAACATTCGTTAATCTTGGGTGAGGCCGCCTAGAATCTAATCCGGGTAAACGTTTGGAGGTCAAGTGCCCTAACCATTGCGCCAACGGTGGTTTCTCTTCAGGAAGTGGTTTTATGTTTACTTTAAAGGGAACAAATTAGAAAAAAAAAATTAAGAAACTTATGAACTCTATATTATACAAGATTGTGGTCTCTGCTTGAAGGGATTTAGGGTGATGGAGGAAGAAAGAGTAGGGTAGGACCACGGGCCCATTATTTGTGCTATTTTAGTACAGTTTATTTTAAGTCCTGAAAGAGAGCATACATCGCAGAACAGTTATATTGAAATATTAGAAATTCCTTGTTGTATGTAGCGTAATGGTTAATAATTGACTTTCAAACATTTTAAGTAAAGCGATAATAAAGCAAAATCATAAAAACTAACGTTTTGATAAAATTACGCTAGGCCTGCATAGTATAAATAATTTCCAACATTTCTGTATAACAGTTTTGCGATATCTATTCTCTTTCCGGATTTAAAAATTTAAATTCGAAAAAATAGTAGGTACCCATGACCTTAACGTTACAAGGGAAATGGTGATAGCTGTAATTCACTGAGCACAATCCACGGAATCGACAGAGTTACCCCCGAGGCAGAAGCAACCAAATCGGTACGGCATCCGCTTACTGGCCGCGTGTTTTTGTGAGTGAAGCACGGCGCGAAGGGCGATGTTGACCGGCTCATCTGGTGCGGTATCACCTCTACCGCAAGACACTGAAACGGCGTGCAGTGGTATCGTAGATCACTCTCCTGAGTGACACTTTCAGTAGCTACCCCATCTATTTACTAGCGAAAAGTTAAAACAAAATCCAATGCATGTATCTAGAGTAGATTTACACGGATACCATGAGTAGTTTTTCCAGAGATAACAGGTTAAAAAAGTTGTTTTTAGCCATTCTGTGGATCTCTGAAATGATTTATATAATTGACGTGATGCTTCGAAACTTCCGTTCTGTCATCGTCTGAAGTGTTTTTTTTTTCTTTTCGTACATGGGCACAATGGGCACGTGTGGAATAAATTCGTAAGAAAATTATTTACGAACATACTGCAGCTCACTTTATCTCGTGGTAGGCGGCTCTCTTAAGATTGCCACCTATTCATGGCACAGAAATGTGTGCAAACCGTAGGAAAATACTACATAACACGAAATCTGCTCAACGTAAACGTAATATGCGCTTAAGTAACATCATTTAAAGAACGTTTACATATTTAATGTCCTACGTTAATCTAACAAAAGTTATTTTCTTTCGACCGAAAATTACAAAAATTGAGGTTTTGATAATCGTGTTTGTACACAAAATACTAACAAGTTTTAGGAAAGTACAGCAAATATATATAATTTAGTCGCCTTTATTGATAGGCCTGGAACGCAAAAAATTCGTCCAGTCAGGGAAGCCACCTTAACATCTCACCGACAGCGAGTTTGTTTGATACAAAAACCAGCGACTATGCCAGGTATAGTGGAATGAATCATCCATGTTATTTAGCGAGGAACTAACCCAACATTTAATAGGAGTGAATCAAGAAAATCCTAAATAACTGAAATCGTATTGTTTTAGAACCGATAATCGAACTCGATTATACCTAGATGGTAATTAAGTTTTTTTTTTTCCTTTGCACCGCGTCGTTCGGTGTTATGTGTCAGTAAGCGCAGAGTCCAGAATGATGAGAGACTGTAATTCCTTCTTTTCAACATCCCAAAATATAAATGTCGTGGGTGAGTAGTCGTTCACGAGCTGTGTGTAAATAATACCACACTGGAATTCCTCTCTTTCAAAATTTGAATAAATCAATTCTATATACGCAGTTCAAATATTTCAGTTCAAGCAAGACAGTGCTACCAATAGGTAGATAAATATAGATGCTTAGAGTCGAAATCGGCGTGCAGAGACTCGTGGAAATATCAGGTGGACCTACTTGTCGACTCGTGAATTTTCTCGACTCCTCGAGAGGACTGTCTCCGGACACCTGCGGACCCAAACCAACCCAACCTCTTTCCAACAGCCTCCTCCCTTTTCCCGCCTTCTATTCTCACCCCTACCCATGGGGATGGCGTAGATGCGAGCCCCAGAGGGGTTGAGATAACGATGTGTGTCCTGCACTCGGTAGCAGAGACCTCTCTTGGTAACTAGATTTGAGACCGGCGCGCGCTGGAATAACAAGGAGAACTCGGCGAATGGGGTCTCGCGTCTAACAACTCCACACGTCCAGTGCTTTCCCACTTACCCCCTTTTCTCCCAAAGTACATGCATCTCACTCGAATTACAGCTTGCCTGCACTCCTTTCCTCTCGTCTCTCGCTCTCTCACGCACTCAAAAACCACGCATTGACACTTTCGCTCTACAAATCTTTAAATTCGGTCTGCGGAGATATAAAGTACGTCCACATACAAACCGCATAATAAGCATACCGTGCATATCTTGCAATAACCTGGATACGAAAGTGTTAGTTGCGAATTGTTGAACAACGTTATTCTACGTGCACAATTTAGCAACACTGTACGAAGGAAGTACCTTCTTGCGGTACACGTCCAGGTATTATTTAATGTATGTTACGTCGAGTAAACGTTGAATCATGTTTGAACTGCTCGGGATTATAACCTGTACCATATTATGATGGTAAAACAGTAGTAGTAAAATGAGAATACGTATCTGTAGTGCGCAAGAGGGGACTAACTGCAGTGCTACGTTGCCACATTGTGCATGTAAAATGACATCGCGCAACATTTCTGCTGCAAACATTTTCATCTCCAACTAGCACAGGATTTGCATGGTGTTATTATTTTGCTGCTGTTTCTGGACACCCTGTAGTCGTCAAGACCATTCGCGTCCTACTACGGGTGATCTGGGATCGATTTCCGAAGGCGTCATTCGTCACGTAGGAAACGTGGCGGACTTTGCCGTTGGATTGTGGGTATTTTTCGGAGCTCTCCCGTTTCTCCCGTATTTGTATCCAGTCACTTTTACCACGTAGAGGTTTCAGTTATTGTCATCCTTTAGTTACTAGCAGACACTTATAGGCACCCAGTTTTTGAAAGTCTGTAGAATGTGGGGTTTAAGGCCTCACCTTCCGCCCATTTACATCCCTTTACGTTGTTTATCACTTAATCGTATCTTAATTGATAAAATAGTTATGCTGTTACGTTGGGTTGGTAGGATTCATGTTCTATATGTGTGTGGGGTGATGATGCTTTTCTTAAAGTTATTCTGTCTGGATTGTCGAAAATCGTGAGAGGTGAGAAGACCAGAAGAACAGCAAGACAAAATCTAAACAAGAATAAACAACAATTAAGTGGTATCCTAGCCCTAACCGCACCCTCAGACCACCACCACCTTATATCACAAGTAAATGATAATAATTGTTTTTTTTGTAAGCGAGTTAATGCCATTCAATGTAGGTATTAAACAGAAATTATGTATTAGCAATATCAACATTGTAATAGGAGCAAAAACCATGTTTACCAGTAATGCGCAAATAACGATTTACAGTTTTCAGTTTGTATTTAGGCCTCGAGAAATAACATGTCTCTATATTTTGAACAAAATGAAAAACAGTCTATCAAAATCATTTTCACGAAATGCAATGGCAAATGAATTTACAAATGAATCCTCAAAAACACGAAACAACAAATAACAATATGCACCAAGCGTGTTTGCAAGGATTACTAGAAACTTGACGTCAATAAAACTTTACCATTATTGTCGGCTATATAGGCCATATGAAGTTCAATTATAGTATTCAAACAGTTATGTGCATTTATCGCACAATTACAGCACATCAATAATTTATGTCACTTCTGACAAATAATGCAACCAAATTATGCCCTGGACGCATAACCTAAGTCCCTACTGTGTACAAGACCTTTTACAACACGACTTGACTCTAAGACAAATTTATTTTCAATCATGAGTTTCAATAATCAAATTTCTTCACGTACCCGAATCTCCTTACTCCAACTACTTTTACTTGTCCAACGGACATACATTAATTCTGACTCTTAACGTAATCTCTTAAAATACTTAACTTGAGCGTAGCTTCAACTGACTCAAGAATTGCCCTCTCCCATTGCTACCATAGACCACGCCACCCATCTCTGATCCCTTGTTTTCTGGGGCCCTCTCTCTCTCTCTTCTGCCGTCCAATAGGCGTCGTGGAGGTAGTGGGCGCCGGAAGTCGCAGACGGAAGAGAAACCTTACATGAAATATGAAACAAATGGCGCTGTATCATAATAGTTCGGCGAAACACCAGATTTCAGATTTCGAGAGTGTTCGGCCAGCTTCGGAAACATTCCCGTTGCCTATTATGTCATCTGCATACCCAGCCGATGCACCTAGCAGAGCTCAAGTATCATAGTGGGGTGACAGGAAACTGTCCGTTGGCAGTGCCTACTACATGAACATTTGCGGGCGGCGCGAATTCAGGCTCCAGATGACTAAAGGGTGCCGTGACGTAATTTGCGGCCAATCAGAAGGTGGCACGTGGGTTTGAAACGTCGCCGGGTGACCTAGGTTACATAATGCCAACAGAAGCGTAAAAACGGGAACTATTTCATTGTTGCTATCGCACCAGTTCTCGGGGCGTACAGGAATGTAAACAGTGCCATGTGGATTCGAGTCATGGTTTATTTAACCACTTGTAGTAATTTAGACACTGTAATTAGTTTGTATGTATATTAAATGTTTAGAAATGCTAAACATGATGATTCGAAGCTCAACATAAGAGAATGAGTAATTCTATCAGAAGCGACAGAAACAAGCCTTTTAACAGTTGTTATTGTGCCAGCTCTCAGGGCGTACAGGCATATCAATAAAGCCATGTGAAAAATGAGACAATGATTTAACCAACGCTTGTATGTAAGAAATGCTGTGTGTAATTTGTTTTTATATCAATTATACAGTGTTAAATGTGACGTTACTTACGTGTAAATATCCGCACAGATTATAAAATAGGTCTTATAAACTGCAGTGTAACCAAACCTCCACAAACTCCGACATAATGACAATCGATAGAGAAAATGAGTACGATACAAACCACGTGTATACCCGCCGTACGGTAACTTGATACTTTCTAGAAGCCCTATTTCTAGCTTGGATCTGTTTTCCTACCAACGTCAACGTCAAACGTCAACAACATTGCCCGGCTGACGGCTGCACTGCAAGCCGACGTGCATTGTTCATAACTACGTCACCTCTAAAATATTGTAATATATGCTCATTTTATTTCATTTCCTGAAAATTAACACATTATGTACTGTACATCTTCCATTAAACGATTGTCAATATTTTAGCTGCTGTTCGTAATATTTCTATGACATCAATGACAACCCACCTGTCTTCCAACTATCGTATAACATACATGTTTAATTCACTTTTAAAATAATTACAACGAACAATTTTCATACTTGCGGAAGCATGACATTAAAAAATGTATTTATTTATTTACCTCACCGCATTGCTTTTTCATTTGCTCACATAGCTGTATGGTATAGTAACGGAAGTATTCCTAATAATTTTTTTTCGACAGTACGTTTCTAAAAGTTATATATTCTGTACCTGGTTCGTCCCAACTGTCAGTGAGCTGGCAGACTTCAAGGCGGGCGGACAGGCTGCCAGTGCTCTCTCGTGCTTGTCACGTGCATTGTAATCATAAGTCGGGTCAAGACAAGGAATCTTCGTCCAGAAGCATCACAAGGTATGTCGTCTTTATTAAACAATTCCTCCCTGCAGCTTAAAAAATTAATAAAATATTCCCTTCACGGACGTTTAGCGATGACGAGACGGAACAAAGACGTTGCACACAACTAGGGCAGTGAAAGAGGCCGGGTAGGTAGGAAAAAATATGTATGAGACGCGTCCCATGTGTTTTTAAGTGTTTTTTTAAACATGGCCTTGGTAAAAGACAGGTGGGAATCCGCTAATGTATGTTTATCGGACAGTCTTAACCTTTGGTCTGAAGTGAGTTTGGAAATCTTCGGAGAACCTAAATCAGAATAGCCGGGTAACTCGTACACTAATCCTTCCCAATGAAAACCGAGTGTTTTGTTGCTGCGCCATCTCATTCGGTGTAGCCTATAAACACAGAAAAATTATAGGCCACAGATTTTTTTAGTCCATTACAAGAGATGATGGTTTATCGAGGGGAAGCTTGACTGTTTACTGAGTTTCAACGCACGTTCAGCTCATGACAAAATTACTGGCTTTCGTTTGAACGTAGAACTGTTGCCCTATTTGACCAAGCCAATACAAATCCCGATACTGTAATATGTAATGCCTAGGGCCCGGTAGTTTTCGCGAAAAGATTTTTGCCCCACTTTTATTCAGTGTCTTACGTGTACACCTGCAGCTCAACTTCATGATTGTTGGCAGAGTGTTTTATGCAGGGTTATTATTCATTTGACTGCGCCAATCAGAACATGGGTAACTGTGACGCAATACGTCTGTGATTTGTGGGTTTAACCTCCATACGCTAGCTATTACGGCATCCAATCACTGACCACCAGGCAGAGATGCAGGTGCGCACGTAAGGCACTGACACAAAGTGGTGCAAAAATATTTTCGCGAAAACTACCGGGCCCAAGGAATGCCTATTATTAGAGACATGAACTTTTCGCGAAAAGAAATTTGCCTCACTTTGTGTCAGTGACTTGTGTGCACGTCTGCAGACTTGCTTCACGGTCAGAGATTGGATGTTTTGACATTCGTGTGTCGTGGGATTTTACACGCAAATCACAGACGTGTGGTGTTACAGTAACCTTATTGTGATTGGTACAGGCAAATGAGAAACGTCACAGTTCAAAGGCACGCTGCCAATATCTATGAAGCAGAACTGCAGACATGCACATAAAGTACTGGAACAAAGTGGGGCAAAATTCTTTTCGCGAAAAGTTCATGTCTCTACCTATTATTGGTCTACAGAAAGCTATGTATGTTGAGTCAGACGCATAACACCCAGTCATACATGTCACAAGAAACTTCAGTATTATGAAGGGTATGCTGGCACAAACATTTTTCGCGATATACCCTCTAATGAGGGTATGTTGCAAAAAATGTTTTGTGCCAACTTATCCTTGAAAACAATGTAGTTTATTGTGATATGTAACATAGGATGATATACGTCTGACACAAGGTAGCTGCATGTAGACCAATAATAGGCATCAAATATTACAATAGCGGGATTCTTATTGGCTTAGCGAACAGGATGACAGCTCCGTGTGTCAAGGGAATCCAGTAATATTTTCATAAGCTAAACGTGTGTTGAAATCCAGCAAACAGTCAAGTTTTCCCGCGGTAAACCATCATCTCTACCCGTTACTAGAGATGGTGGTAAATCTCGAAAATGTTTTGTGCCAACATGGCCTTGAAACGCCGCAGTTTCTTCCAGCATGTATGATCGGGTGATAATACGTCTGACACGACGTTGCTGTCTGCCGGCCGATAAATATTGTAGTAGTAGGATTCTTGTTGGGTAAGTCAAATAAAGTTACAGCTCGACTCACAAGCACTAGCCAGTAATCTTTTGGCAAGCTAAACGTACGTTGAAACCCAGCAAATAGTCAAGTTTTCCCGTGATAAATCATCATTAGAGGTACTTCAAATTCGCGGATTCATCTGGCAGTAGCCTAGATTGCTTAGTCCTGTACACGCTCTGGATACAGTCGATTATTCATTGATTTACAACATTACAAGCGATAGCTCTATGAATCATTTCCTTATTTACTACTGGCTTGCAGTAATCAAATTCGTTTCGTGACAGCAGCCAGCTAATCACACACGCGATTATGAAGTATATATTTGCGAAATTGACGTACCTCTACTCATCATTATAGTCCCAGAAATTTCGCTGATTCAACTTAGGAGAGGTTAGATTTCTAAGTAATGTATATGTTGGGAAGATTTTCGATAGAGCGATTGTTTATGAAACGTGACCTTGAGGACTCCGAACCAATGGCGGACATGCATAAAAACACTCATGGACTCCCGCGCTACATCGTCAAATACTCTCTCACTGGAGCAGCAGACACTGTACAAGTATCTGAGGACATAGTGTACACAGGACTGTGCAGTCTAGCCTGCTGGTTGTTGATTCCGCGAAATATACGGGACTCTAATCATCATCTCTACCAATTATTAAGGACCTCTAATTTTCGCGAAAAGAATTTTGCCCCACTTTGGTTCAGTGACTTACGTGCACATCTGCAGCACTGCATCATAATCACTTATTGGACGTCTTGACGTGTCTTGGGATTTTATTGGCAAATCACAGACTTGTGAAGTTGTAGTTACGTTATTGTGATTGGCAAAGTCAAATGAGAGACATCGCTTCACAAAGACACGCTGCCAATAACCATGAAGTATAACTACATATGTGCACATAAGTCACTGAAGCAAAGTGGGGCAAAATTCTTTTCGCGAAAACCCATTATATATACAGATGTAGATTATAAAACTTCCATGCGGCAACAGCAATATCAAGACGTACGCGAGCGTCAAAATTGAATGATCAGGACCGGAACTGTAAGCAGACAGCATTGCTGACCAATCGTTCGATGTCGGGAAAACTAACGGGTTGACTTGACCTATACACTAGCCTCCAAGAATATATCAGGTAACTGAAGCAGGAAACAACTGATCATTGGCTACTCGTTGATTTTAGTGACGCAGCACGTGTGGGCCTGCATTTATTTGCTTCGTTATCATTGCATCGGTGCTCTCAAGGAGGTTTTAAATAAGCCTAGTGCTAGTTACGAAAACGACACTAACTCCACGTTGATTGAACATTATTTATGTTCGAAAGAAAACGCGAATTTTTTAAGATCCTTAATTATCATTCCTGGCAATCAGTAGTTACAAGAGAGTTCAATAACGGGCTGACTCGTGAGTATCTATAATATAGAGATTTCATTACTTGTAGTTACATGTAATGTATTGCATTATCAGAGCAATGTAACGACTATTTTATTGTGCAAAGCTTCATCCATGGTTTCTCTTATCCTGCCTTGCTGCATACATTTTATCAATATTATTTTCTGATTATAGAATAAGGATGAGGGGTTGCAAATACTGCTGTTGCAGCAATGTAAAAATCTCGGTAGGTTTGTGTTTGATGTTGGACATTAGTCAGAAATTGGGGACTTGACAATGCATTTTCTAATTCGTTTTTCAATCGGTCGTTTTGACTTCGTCTAATGCACTGAAGATTATATGCGTAGTAGGATCTGCAATGCATATCACGAGCCGCCCAGGTCGAGACATAAGTTTGTTAGCTTAGCTGTTGGTAGCTTTCATAAATGGTAGAGTTACGTAGTGTTTTAAGAGAGCTGTTTCGACCGTAGTTTTTTTTTATTCGAGCCACGGAGACAGGGAAGGCGATATGTCAACTCCAATTCGTGCGTAAACACAGCTTCTCCTCTAAGCGCAGAGTACTAAACTAGCTTGCGGTGTCCTCGAAGAAGGTGTTTTTCAATAGGATTCTAAGCGGTTACTCTACTACGTTATTCGTGGTAATTATGTGCTAAAGTCCAACGCAGGTACCTATGATTTTGTTTTACGATTGCGGCTGGTATTTGTCCAGCTACATCAATGTCAAAAAGTAATTTTTTTTCTCACTTTTAAAGATATGGTAATTATATTTTTAATAAGCGAACCGAATTTTTAAACGATAGACATAGTTTGAAGTGTTTCTTCTTAGCGAATATAACCGCATTTTAAACACGTTTGAGTTATACATGAAAAACCACTTTTCATACCAAGCTACAACTTAGCTCGTGTGCCAGGTCCAACTAATTCTTAAGCTAATACAACAGACACTTATCATTTGAGACGGTGGTGACAACATATTTGTAACGCTCTTAATGCATCTAAGGGTTGAAACTCAAGTGTCTAAATTTCAAATTTATTAGATTCGTAATGGTTCCTTGCAGTATTGTTTATTTATTTTTCACAAAATGTAATATTGGGAAACGCAAGCACGTTGCCATTATCTGGCATGCTTATCTTGGACCACTACGATTTTCACCACCCTTGCATTCATTCCATCGATTCTCTGTATCTATCTCCTGTAAACATTCACCACCGTTGAAAACCTGGCCGTTGAGCGCTGACGAAAATTTCTTTCTCTATATTTTTCTCTCTATCCCATTAAGAGTATTAAACAAAAATGTATGAACCATAAACTGAACGGAATTAATATTGTCGTTTAAGGAATTACTAACTGTTTTAGTAATTTATCAAATCAATTACGTTAATGAACTCCGTTTGCTCACAACCGCCATAAGAGTAACCAGAAATTCAGTACGCTTGGGCAGTCACCTGAAAGTTCAGTTTCGCAAACATGGCATTGGTAAACTGTAGTTTGGTGTGGTGTAAACAGCGAGAAAGGTAGGTACTGTTGTTGAGGGAAACTTGCAATTGAATATTCCTAACGAAAGGTAGATTGCATGTGCGGTATAAACAGGAAAACTGGAGTTTCAGGAGTGGTGAGTACTACATAGCTCAATTATAGAACGAATGAGATGTTTTTAACAGAAACTCTCTCTTTCTCTCTCTCTAAATAAATATATATATATATATATATATATATATATATATATATATATATATATATATATATATATATATATATATATATATATATATATATATATATATATATATATATATATATATATATATATATATATATATATATATATATATATATATATATATATATATATATATATATACACATATACATTACAAATAATGAACGTGATATTTAATATATATATATATATTAAATATCACGTTTATTATTTGCAATGTATATTTTTGTTAGGTACAGTAAAAATAAACTCGTTCAATTTATTTATATTCAAGTTAAAATTAAAGTTAGTGAAAATAATATTTGAATTTGTTAATACTGTAATAATAATATGTGTCTTAAAATAATTAATGTAATAAGTTCAGAATTTTTCCTTACATTTCCATTGTAATTCGTAAACAAAAAAAAAAAATAGTCTTTATCTTGTAAATGTATTGACTCGTGTTATATTACACTGTTACTCGTTAACGAAACGTAAGTTTATCAATCTCTAGTTTGGCAATTTGGCGTGAACACTTTCTCAGATTTAATTTTTGAAATTTGGGGGTTTCCTAAACTTAACCCTTCAAGAGACTGTATAAACGTAATGATTGTCGTCATAAACCGTACCGTACTGTGTGTATTTTACCGTCTCTAATGACCTCGCAGCCGACGAGACGAAAGGCGCAATTACCTTACATGTATCTACCTTATTGTCTGTTCTGAGTTGAGCGGGCTGTGTTTGTCTGCTGGAATCTAGGGGTTAGACATCGACGCAAGTCCATCACATCGAAAGAAAAATATCGATGATAACAAACTATCAACCAGAATCTATCGACATTTCATCACATTTACGCTACCGGTGACGTGCATGATTTAATTTTATCTAAGAAAGATTGCAGACGCTTTACGAATGAATCCTACAGTATAATGTATCAACGTAGTGGAATAAACTATTATTTCAATAAACAAAATAAAATATAGCAACAAATAGTTTGTAAAACCGTGTTACAAACACTTGTCATACATCATTGACAATAATTAGGCGTGACCTTCTAACAACAGTTAATAAATTATGGAATTATATCTTCAGATTTTACAAATAACTGAAACGAAAACACTTGATATTCTTTCTACAGTACACAGTAGTCTCTGGCGTGTATGCATTTTCTTCTTAAACTTCATGTACGCTACTGTAACACAGTATCAAACACGTTCTGACTTATGATATTACTACGGATAGCATGTGCGTCGCATTTTATTGGACCTCGTTGTGTTATTTATATATTGACGTGCGAAAACACATACCCGCCAGGAACTCACAGCTGGCGCGTCGACAGTAAGTCTCATGACTATGGACGGGAATTTTTGTTGAAAATAATTTTGTCCAACTTTGTTTCAGTGTCTTACGTGCACACCTGCAGCTCAACTTTACGGTTATTGACAGAGTGGTTTTGTGCAGAGTCGTTATTCATTTGACTGTGCCAATCAGTACACGGATAACTGCCACACATCACGTCTGTGATTTGCGGGTTTAACCTCCACACGCTGGGTGTTACGGCATCCAATCACTGACCACAAAGCAGAGATGCAGGTGCGCACGTAAGGCACTGAAACAAAGTGCTGCAAAAATCTTTTCGCGAAATATCCTGTCTCAACTTATGACTCTTACAAATTCCGCTACATTCCGCTACTAAAAATAAAGTATGAATACAAGAAAAGTGCTTTACCGTATAACGTTATTAAATGGGAACAGGCAGCTACCGTGTCAGGACAGCAAATGGCAGAAAGTGGCGCAGATAAATTTTGCTGTATTAACTGTAACACCGCCGAGATGATTGGAAATTACACATCGATATGAGATACACAGATAGTCTATGCATATCGACCAACAAACATAAGCGCTAAAATATCGAATATCGAACTTTCAACCATCGACGTTTTGAAAATATCGACCATCGATGTCCATAAGGCTGTCAGATTGTATAGTTCGATACAAAATCGGAATGATTTGACTGTCCTTTGTATCATCTTTGTAAAATGCCTAGTGCTGCTTATTATTATAAATACAAATAATATTAATCAGTTTACGATTTACAAATGACTGTGGTTGTAACAAAGCAGTTGTATAACTGTTGCCATCCAACCCGAAGGTTTGTAACCAGCAACGAATGTTGTTTAATGCAATTACGATTTTTCTTAATTTATGTTGGTTTTGCGTCTTTTTTTGTTAGCAGTTTTGACCAAGCGAGGTTGCGCAACAGCAACACGTTGGAATTATTCGGGAGGACCCGTGTTCGATCCCCGGCTCCGTCCGTCTTCATCTCGATTTCCCAAGGTTTCCCGAAACCACCCCAGGCGAATTCTGCGATGGTTCCGTATTCATGGCCATGGCCGACTCCTTTCTATGTTCCTGTCATTCAATGACGAAGTGTGAAGTGTTCTAGGGCAAGCGGTTATTAGCAGTTACCGTACAGAACTTTCAGTTGCCTGTGGAACCATTTGACTGGTAGTGGCAGGTACGCTTCTCAGACAGTAGCATGTCAGAGGCGAGGAACTAGTTCACAGTAATACACCCAGGTCTAAGCAACATAACTACACTCTAAAAATAGTTTGTAAATTCACCAGACGTGCGTATAGGAGCGCTAAGAAAGTAGGCATGGTAGAATAGTTTCCCAGACTTTTTAATAAAACAGTCAAATGTATACTGAAGTAACTAGACTTGTATTGTAACAAGTGTAAAAGTTTGCATATTTACAAGGCGGAAGTATGCTTACTGTCCAATACTTAGGGCCCGGTAGTTTTCGCGAAAATATTTTTGCAGCACTTTGTTGCAGTGCCTTACGAGCGCGCCTGCATCTCTGCTTTGTGGTCAGTGATTGGATGCCGTAACATACAACGTCTGGAGGTTAAACCCATAAATCACAGACGTGTTGTGCCACAGTTATCCACGTGGTGATTGGCACAGTCTAATGAATAATACTCTGCACAAAAACACTTTGCCAATAATCATGAAGCTGAGCTGCAGGTGTGGACGTAAGACACTGAAACAAAGTGGAGCAAAAATCTTTTCGCGAAAACTTCTGGGCCCTACCAATACTGCATTTAGGTTAATTACTTTTAGGAAGTTTTTTACAGTGTACCTCATGCTCAGAGTGTATAGTCGGGTCACATACTGCTTGCTTCGGAACACGTCTACCCGTCGCCACTGCTGCCATTGTACTTTAGCTGTGTGACGCCGTCTCTAATTACCTCGCTGTCGACAAGGCGTACAGACTATTACCTTATATTACCTAAGCTATTTTGGATATGTATGATTGCAAATGTGCGATTTGAAATTTGATCTCACTTTCTAAAAATATATTGTTAGAATTTGACACGTCTTCTATTGTTTCACTGCTTTGTATAACCACGATAAAATTTTATGTATAATTTCAAGATCTCTGTTGTGGCTGGCAGCACTGGACGGACATTCGTACTAGATTCAGTTCTGAGGCCGTTGTCGGCGTGGTCAGTTAGTTGTGTCGCTCTTCGTCAGCTACTGCAGTCAAATGCGGAATGGACAGCTATGTAAATCTTAGGCCTACGTCAGCGTCTAAGGCAGAGCACGGGGCGTGTTCTTATGAGACAAATACTGGTTAGCATCTACGTTTAGAAAGTGCATGCGTGTATTGTGCAGTCGTAGCGAAAGTCGCTATTGCGTCTTTGACGAAAAATAAATGCAATTTTGGCGGAGTTAGGTTTCTAAACTTCACATTTATTGTGGCAGGTGTGAATAATTCAAAACGTTAAGTATTGTCACTTGTGAGTAGCTGAACGCAGCCAAAATACTACATTTTACGGAGATATTCAACTAGCAAAAAATAGCTATCTTTGAAGAATGAGATATCGACGTTGGAACAGTGTTAATAGTTCATGGAGTACATAATTTAGCTTTAAAAACATCGGTCGCAATTGTAGGTTTCTCGAAGTCTATTAGCACAAGTAAAAAACAACAAACTCAGTTAATTGTTGTTACCAACTTTCTAAGCAGAAATGTTTCTCGAATAACGTATTTCTGAAGAACAATCTCTAACGATGAAATCTTGTAGTCTACGTTTAATTTCGCCGCAAGAGATCACACATAACAATTACATCATTCTGGGTAAATATTTGCTCGTAAAATTGGCCAGTACCAATATCTATGTTTCTTGTTTGGCAGTTTTTTTTCCAATTGACATTGAAAAAAATTATAAGTTTTCAGCGTTTATTTATCCACCATTCACTCTTACAGTTTTTAAGTAAGGCCTTGCAGTGAAGTTAAATCATTACAGTTGACTTGAAGCCTGCATTTATTGTTTCAGCTTGATGCCTGGTCGTGCCATATTTCGGTGGGCAGCTCAACTGGATTAAAGGTAAGCCTTCTCATCTCAGAGTTATGTATTGGCATATTGTACGTAAAATAGTACTTGCACATTATCAAAAAAATTTTAAAATATAAAGTACGTTTCAGAACGGATGTTTATTTTTCGTGATAGTAGTTTTGAAAAAGTGAGTCAAAAATGTATTGTCAATTTTATCGTAAAATTATAAATAGTGGAAGTAATTCTACCCCTCTAAAATTATATTTAATTTAATCAGGAAATAAAAAGTGCATTTCATTTAGTAAAAACACTCTTAGTAGTGTCTAAATAACGAAAGAACAGGTAAATTTTTATTTTGTTTAAAGAAATAAAACTTTGGAATTCGATTTTCAGTTTAGCATTACACTCCCCATCTTCAATTAACAAACAAATCGAATAGTTACTTTTTCATAAGCCATCACCTCGTAAAATTAACATCATTCGTCGTGACCCACTCTGTACAAAAAAAAAATACCTTATTTGAAATTGCAAGAAGAAAAGGTTAAAATACAAGAAATATAGGGAACTTAACTCATATTTTTTCTGTAAACATCTTTGTAAAAGTGTGAAAAAAAAAATCATTGAGTTACTAATTTGGATGGCGTTAGCCATCGGCTGGCTAAGCAGCACAGCAATTATTTAAACACTGTTAATGTTTTTAAACTTTGAAACAATCTTGCAAAAAAAGTATTTTAGTCGTATATGGTTACTATTTTTATCGACAAGAAACGAGAAGAAAATCATTATTGTAAAACTGTTTTAAAGCTGAAAACTTATGATATCAAACTTACGGTTGGCGCATAATACATAATATATCAGTATGTATAAATGTAAGTGTTGTCAAGTCTGATATATAAACATTGAGCACTTGTATACTTAAAACAAGTTTTAATATTCAGCACTAATCTACAATTTTTCCGAGGTTTTGGTAGGTAGCCTAATAAAGGTAGTAAAAAAACATTCATATTATTCTGAAACTATTTTCCAAACGAGTTTACCTATTTTCGTTATTTTATTATTATTCGTGCCGAAATAATATAATAGCCTTAGTTCGCAAGTTATTTTCTTAAAAATTATAGAGATACTGTTGTGTAGAAGAATATATGTTCACTTTTAGGCTATTTTCCGAAGGAAATACATACTTATGAATTCAACTTCGTGTGTGTGTATGTCTGTCTCTGTCTATGTATGTAAGTTTCTCTCTCCCTGTCTCTCTGTCTCTCTCTCTCTGTCTGCCTGTCGCTGTCTCTGCACCAACGCGATCCGGGTTCGATTCCCGGCGGGGTCGGTCTCCGGATTTTTGAATGTGGGAATCGTGCTGGACGATGCCGTTGGTCGGCGAGTTTTCTTGGGGATCTTCCATTTCCCCCGCCCCTTCATTCCGGCGCTGCTCCACACTCACCTCATGTCACACATTACCAGAGCTATATACCTCTATGTTGAACGCTGACCAAAATATCTTTACTACTGAGGAAACTTTACACATTAGCAGTTTTTCTCAAGGTGATCTTTTTACTAATGTTTACATGCTGATTGCCTGCATGTCGTGCCGAATCACTTCAAGTCAAGGGTTACAAAGTTATTATCATAAAGGGGTTGTCAACTCCTAGTTAAAGTATGAATGGATGTTCTTTTTGTAACATTATTTTTTGCTGTTGTCTATCCCTACACCAGTCGCCTGTATACGAAATTCCGTTACTTAATTGCATATGACTGAGAAATTATTGTCCAATTACATATTTCCCACCTTCACTTTTGAGGGCGTATTACTCCGTCATACGTCACAATACGCCGAATGTTGTATTATTGTTTCCGTAATTATTTGACCTCAGGAATTCACTCCTGCCGGGTTAGCAATAAATAACGACTCACCCTGTATATATTTGTGTGTGTGTGTGTGTATGTGTGTGCGATTGTGTGTTCTCGGTTGTAAGTAAGACTTATTGAATTTGCTTCCCACAAAAATTGTACACATAATATAAAACTTAAATGGAAACGTCTTCTGTAATTAGAGCATTTCGTAACACCTACCATTTGAAGAAGCACGTTACAAATAGTTTCAAGTTCATTCCATCGTTCCACTATTGCTTTAACATTCAAATAAACGAATTCTAACATTTTAACCTCATACGAAAATAGGCTAAGTGCAAATGTGTTGCAGAATTATGGCGAACATATTCGTAATTTGAAGTTTTCTTGCACAGTAAAACTAGGGAATTTTTTTGTCTTATATGTATAACGGAAAAATTGAACAGGGAGTGTTGAAATTCTGTATGTGATAGACATTATATCCTGTTTTCGAAATGACAATCTTTGTGACACGTGATTTCTCATAAAAACTCGACCCGTAAAAATGTGATCTTATAAGCAACGATTTTTCAAATTGTAGCTGGAGCAGATTATTATAACCTTATAGTATTTTAGTGTCTGGTACATGGTATGTTTTAAAAATAGTAAAACTTAAGGGGAGGGATATTAGACAATTTTATTGTATTTTCAGTTTTTGAGTCATGACAATAAAATTGAAATTGTATTATCAAAAATTTCTTTTCGACAAGGCATAGGATATATTATTGGTAAACTGCTGGACATAAGTAATAATGGAATCTTTTATTAATTTGTCATGCAGAATCACTGCAAGAAAATTATTTAAAGTTAACCCATAATTACTTTGCAATGATTATGCATGACAAATTAATGAATGTCACGCAGTTTACCAAGATGTATCCTATGCTTTGTCGAAGAGAAAATTTTGATAATACAATATGAATAAATGTTTTGTGTCAAAAACTGAAAATGCAGTAACATTGCCTTACACTTCCCCTTAAAGAGTATGCTCCGCATTTAAATGCTTCTTCACGCCCCCGGCACAAACCGATACATTACAATTTCTGGTGTAACACCGATTTCGATACAGTGTAACTGACGTGAAAGTAATCAGTTCGGAAAGCGTATTCTAATAGGTTTTAAATCGCAATGGGAACGTACGAGCTGTTAAAAAAAATAATAAAAAAACTTCCGACTCGCCTGAACTCGGGCCGCCAGCCACCCGCGCTACACGTCCGGCTGTCACCCCTGCCACCGGTGTCCGGCGTCCCTCGGCGTCGTGACGCTATCGATCAGCCAACCGCGCATCGCGCCCTTCCCCCTCACCACCCCTAACAACCACCAACCCCTCCCTACCTTCTGCCTGCCGTGGTCCTTTTTCCCCCCGCCCCGTGAGAGATGCGACTGTGAAGAGAATATGGGTCAGCGAGCCAGCAAGCACCCCCCTACCTATCCACTTGCCACCCCTTCCTGTACAACCGCGCGTCCTCTCGCCCCTCTTCCACAAACTCTTCAGGGTCGTGGGAACATCGCAGTCCGAGTAACATACCCTCACAGCCTCGTCTCTCTCCTACGCCTGTACACAATGTCGGCAGTAGCGCGGCGTGGTGAATATTAAACGTGCCAGTCAGGCGTACAACGATGAGGGTGGTTTCAACTCCGCGGACATTCCAAAAACCTTGCTACCCGCTCCCTCTGTAACCAATCATTACACGTACATCAAAATTTCAGATCCACGTCGGTTAATTTATGGATCCGGGTGCTGCAAACAAGAATGCTTTACTTGCACCGAGTTGTTGGAATTTGTGTTCGATTTGTCGTCACAGCCAATGGAATACCTTTCTAGATGACCAGCGACCGGTCGTAGTACGAATTTGCTAAACGGAGCTGCAGACAAAACCAGCAAAATTGACGATCAACAACTGAGCACTAACTACCTTGCTGCATTCAACTCATAGGGCGCGAACCGTGCAAATAGTGTAAAATAGGTCACATGAAGTTCATATTTAGTTTCAAGCTTCGTAACCGAAGATACTTATTTCAAAAATGAAAGTTTTATAGGCGTGCTATTTATTCTCTATTGCACGGATTATTACTCTAAAAGCACACAAAAAAGTTTTGATACAAAGCAAAAACAATGCTGAAGAATGCACAAACAGTTGCACGTAAATGCAAAAACGAAATTAGTCTAAGCTTTCCAGTTGTTTGTATACTTTTTCCTTTCCCCAATTTATTAAACGTTCTTTAGCTATAAAAATTTTAGATTTCTTGTTCTGCAAATTATATTAGAGTAATAAACCAGATGCTAGATAATAAAAGTAATAATAGTACGCCTTGATAGTTAGTCTTTTAAATTTTAGTCTCCCATTCGGAGACGCTAAGCCCTCTTACTTTACCATTTAAAGTTTAAGGATTAACTTTTGTTTACATATAAATCACAGAATAAATAAGTAAATTACTACTTATTTCTTCTCTGATGTAAATCGTAACTATGTGCCGCCATCTCCTCTTGACCACAGTCGTAGAACAGGCCTGGACAATCGCCTGGAAACTTTACCCCCTTGCTGTTTGGCTGCAGTTTACCAAGTTACCGAGAGTGTTGTGCGTCTTTGGCGCTGCAATCAAGGCGGTCGGGCTCAAACTCCGCCCACTTCCCTCCCACTGTATTCCAGTGTTTACATCATAAAGATAAACAATTTATCGAAACGTATTTTTTATCCATTCAAAGCACAACTTCAGCAACCTTTATTTACTTTATAATGTAAACACTGAAAAAAAAGTAGGTGGAATTTGAGCCCGACCGCCTTGATTACAGCGCCAAAGACGCACAACACTCTCGGTAGCTTGGAGAACTGCAGCCAAACAACGAGGGGGTCAAGCAAAATTCATTGGTAGATAGCCGCGTGTCCAGACCTGTATTTCTACGACTGTGATCTTGACTTAAATACTACGTATTCATCTTTTAAAAGGATCTTACACGATACACAGAAGCATCCTGGAGTTCATACATCTGAAACTAATTTAAGGGCCCTTCAGTTGAAATCAACCCGATACACTAGTGTACCGCTGCAAAATATAAGTTTCATTTAACCGTAGGTGACGTTATACTAGGTGATTGCCGATGTTTAATTCAACTGGTTTTCCTAAACGAGATAAAATACATGTAGCACAAATGCAGCTGGTGTAGTACAATAAAAAACTGCGCAAAGTTTTGAGTAGATACTCGCCTTAACAGTTATTGATGAAGTAACTTGTGTTTTTGATTAAGTTTTTGCGCTATTTTTGATAAAAGTGGGGAGACTGGTAAGTCAAAACTGATTTATCGTGCACTTAATTGCCAGTGGTTTCGTGGCGTGAAACATAACGTTAAAACAAATTTCTAAATCGTTACAGCTAATGTTAAAGTGTTAAAAGGTTGTTCTTGTTTGATGAGTGAAATCTAGAATGTTTCAATACGATTAGAAGAGTGTAATAATTAACACAAAGGAATGAAAAATTACTTTAATCTCGAAAAAAAAGGAACAGACATTGTAAATCATTTTTTCAAGCTTTGAAATAACTGGTAAAAGCGGCGCAATTAAAATCTACTGTTCGTTAACACAGTAATCTGGTGTAGCTACACTGCAATATGCACCAGCTGCATCGAATATGGTTGAACGGAATGAAGCTGCTAATCTGATTTATACATCGGCTAGCTTTAACAAGTATTGTCATCCGAAAGAATAAACAAATATTTTCAAATACGAGTGAAAGTGTGCATAAATGTACGTTGGAAAAGTTTGCGCTAAGTGTATGATGATAGTATTTGCGAGTAACATTTACCTATCAACCAAGAAAAAAACATTTTTTTAATTCCTAATTTTAATATTTAAATTGCAGGTTATGTATATGATCTTTGAAAGAACTGTGCAATGGGAATGCATGACTGGATTCAGTTTCTTGGACGTACTCCATTGCAAATTGTACTGTGTTTTGTTTCGTCTCTTCATTGTGTCGTTTGTCTTGTCTGTATATGTCTGTTATCTGTTGCGTTTTATCTCGTCTATTTGTTGTGTCTTTTTGTTATTTTTCTGTTTGTCTGATGATATCTACTGTGCTTTTTGTTTCGTCTCATCGTTGTGTCGCATGTTACTTGGTTTTTTTATATTTTATTTTTTATTATTTTCGTTTATTATCTGTTTTTTCCTTGTTTTAATTGACCCGATTCCATTTTGGAATTTCATGTTGTGTATGTATCTTGCTGACTAAGGCATACTCTGCTTATTTTATGGTTTTATTTTATTTGTTTAGTTTTCTTTGACAGTCATTCAATTTGCAATGGAGTACGTCCAAGAAACTGAATCCAGTTATGTATATTTCCTTGAAATCTGTGAAGTACATATCGCAAACATGTAAGAGTTAATTGGCTTCTCTTGCACCTAAGAGATTTTTACCTCAGGTTTTAGTTTTAAAGTGTACCTTTTATTCTACCGAATGCGAGATGTTGTGAACAGTCATCGCAATAAACAACATGAATAATTCCGGGGTAAAAAATGAGGGCGAACGTAGGAGTGTGAAGTAACATATCCTGACGATATAAAGAATCTGATACGCACAGAGCGAGATAGAATTGTGGATGATCATAGGTGGAATGAAAGAAAGTGCATACGTGTGCAGTATTTCTTTCCGGATTTTTACTCGACTGTAACGTTACTAAAAATAATGAGAAAAGCTGAGATGAAGCGTTTCTACACTTACAGCAAGACGTCTATGTTATGAACTCTTGGTAAGAGTACTGTAGCGTTTTAGGGCAAGCGGTGATAACCATTGCGAAATATGCGTTATTAAATGGGAACCAACAAGATTTAATATACACCTGTATAGCCTTATCGGGGAGTGTTACATAATTTTCTTGTTTTTCAATTTTCGCGACATAACATTTATTCAAGTTGTATTATCAAAATTTTATCTTTGACAATACATAAGATACACACTTGATGAACTGTTTGGCATAAATAACAATGGAATATTTCATTAATTTGTCGTGCAGGATCATTGCAAGGGAAATATGGGTTAACTTTCAAGAATGATTACAAGTAAAATATAAGATTATCATATGATACTATGATAATCTCCAAAGTTCTTCGAAAATATCTTCTCTGTCTCAGAAATGCCACATTTACCAAATCAATTTTAAAACGGAAGTCATTGCAGAAAATCGATAAATTGAATTTTAACATCTATCCCTCCCTCATAAACACACATTGTAGGGCGACGAAATTTTCGCGAATTGAATTTTTTCTCAGTTTGTTTCAGTGGGCCTTACGTGCATTTTGCAGCTGTGCTTAGTAATGAGTGAGGGGACAGCGGCGACCGAATGGCCAGATCATTCGCCGCCCACCAAGATGATCCGGGTTCAATTCCCGGCGTGGTTGGTCCCTGGATTTTCGCATGTGGGAATCGTGCCGGACGACGCCTCTGGTCGGTGGGTTTTCTCGGGGATCTCCAGTTTCCCCCGCCCCTTCATTCCGGCGCTGCTCCATACTCACATAATTTCACCCCTCATCAGCGGTAAGACCTCGATGTTGAACGTTGACCAAAACCTCTCACAGGCTTCATAGTCAGTGATTGGTAGAGGTCGGAAAATTTCTCGGATTCAATTACCTGCATGCTAGAATTCGCCGTCCTGTGCTCACTCAAGCCCCGACAACGTCTACCAGCTGCTACTCAGCGGAACAGCTGACAATTAACGAGTAGACGAGGCTTGAATATGCATAGGACAATTGATTCTAGCCTGCAGGTCATTGAATCAGAGAAATTTTCCGGCCGCTTGTGATTGGATGTTTTAACTCTCGCGTGTCTTGCGTTTCTACCAGCAAGTCACAGACGTGTGGTGTTGCGGTAACCAGAGACCTGACAATTCGTGTTTTCTTTGGGCGCAAGCTAAACTTCAAACAGCTGTCAGTTCGTGTCAGTTTCACAATCGGTAGAGGTACGTCAATTTCGCAAATACATTCCAGGTCAGGTTGAACACCAAAAATATATACTTCATAGTCACGTGTGTGATTGGCTGGCGGCTGTCACGAAACGCATTTGACTACTGCAAGCCAGTCGTAAATAAGGAAATGGTTCATAGAGCTATCGCTAGAGATGATGGTATATCACGAAAATATTTTGTGCCAACATATCCTTGAAAACACTGTAGTTAACTGCAACATATATGATTTGGTGATTTACGTCTGACAAAACGTAGCTGTCTGCAGACCAATAACGAACATCAAATATTGCAATATCGGGATTCTTATTGGCTCAGTCAGATAGGGTAACAGCTCCAAGTAGTAGCAAAATCCAGTAATCTTCTGGTAAACTGAACGTCTGTCGAAATCCAGCAATCAGTCAAGTTTTCCCGCGATATACCATCATCTCTAGCTATCGCTTGTAATGTTGTAAGTCAAGGAATAATCGACTGTATCCAGAGCGTGTACAGGACTGAGCAATCTAGGCTACTGCCAGATGAACCCGCGAAATTGACGTACCTCTAACAATTGGACCTGGGCTAGTTGAACAACTCCTGGAGGACGCAGAGCCAATACTAAATAAGTAAATAAATGCAGACGCAGTCATGTGGTATGACTGTGTCAGCGAGCAGCCAATGAACTGCTGTTGTCCTCTTCAGTAAACAAGTATTCTTGGGGGCTAGCTTACAGGTCAGTGAACAAGCGAATTTTTCCTGTACCTTTCTTGTGATTGGCACAGTCAAAAAAGAAACGTCGCTTCACAAAGACATGCTGCCAATAACCACGAAGCAAATCTGCAGATGTGAACGTAAGACACTAAAACAAAAAGGGACCAAATTCTTTTCGCGAAAAATTCATGGCCCTAACAATCTGCGACGTCATTAGCAAACAGCCCTTATGTGATTTCGTTTACGTATTTGATTGTTTTACACGCGATTGATCTCAATACCGTGGACATTTTTATTATTGGCCAAAATCGGTTCCCGCTGCAAGATACGGAATCGTGTGCTAATGGAAGACATTGAGGAACGAACAGTAACTTGTAATCTTTAGTCCGAAAATAACGCGAAATTCTGTGAGGAACAAATTTTCGATAAATACACCTAAATCTCAGCAAAACAAGTGCCACTTACTCAGAGAAAGTGTTTAATCGGATCTATTGCTGCTTGCCTTGGAATATAACCACGCCTCGTCATTGGCAAGAATAGCTATAATTATCTGACTAATTGCGTATTTCAACATACGCAGTGACAGACCTCAAGTAGCAGCATCTCTTACGTGGTTATGCTTTGCACAGTCTGACGGATGTAAGATATTTTGAGTTTACAGTGCGTATTCTGTTCTTGTGCGGCCTCATTAAGCTGGAAGAACAAAACCTAATAAAATTATATTAAAATGCCGAAAGTTATGGCATGTCATGGCGTACAATAAACTAAGGGCGAAATAAAAACCTTATGTAGTAAGGAGCAGTTTTTTTTGACTCGTGGTTTCTAAAACGATGTAAACATTAATTTTGTAATAATTTTTGTAAAGTAGAAGCCACAATATTTACTTTTCTGGTTTGTTCGCATAAAATAATTGATAGATGATGATACTGTCAACGCTTCTATTTTTTTGCGAAAAGTTTTAGTTACTAAAGTTTCATAGTAAAACATACTTTAAAATTAATAAAGCTTTGTAATTACTTACAAAAAAAAAGTATATTCGAATAAAAATTAAACATAGATAAACATCTGCAGCAAAATGCGAAGAACGCTGCTGTGAAAATATATTACGATGATAAAAAATTTATTTTGTTCTTTAAAAATGCAACCGAAATAATAACAATAACAATAATATTAATAAACCTGTAAGACAGGTAAATATTTCTGTAATGAAATTACTGTAAACTCAATTAAAATGAAGAATACAGAAATACAATTTCGATCAATTCAGAGTGATTGTCGAACGGTTATCGCACAAGTCTAGAAACTAATGAATTGTCAGCTTGATTTTGGGGATACGCAACTAGTTAAAATGTTCAAATTTACCATAAGTGTTTTTTATTTGCTTCAAGTTCGGTCATCGATACAGCAGTGTTTAATTTTATAACAGTACGGAATCCTGCAGTTGTAAAACATTAAATAATAAGACACAACATTTTGTTTTGTAATTTAGGACATTGAAATAATGTTTACAGTTTCAAATTAATAAACACAGTAGCACTCATATCTCTGTTGATTTTGTGCTTTACAGATACAAACGTAGCCTATCTAGAGAACCATCTTTAAAGGGCGGCGAGGCGGGTACTAGATGCTTACTTTCATTGATCGATTTTCTGCAATATTTTCTCCTTCATAATATTTGTGACAATGTTGAGGCTTAGAAGATCCTTATGTTGAACTTTGGAGATCATAATAAGTGTTATGAGCTCGTCTTATATTGGACTTTGAAAATTAACATACAATTTCCTTGCATTGACTCCGCATGGCAAATCAATGAAAGATTACATTATTTTTTATGTCAAACAGTTTATCAAGAATATAACCCTATGTCCTGTCGAAGAGAAAATTTTGATAATTGAATTAGAATAAATGTTAGTGCCCAAAAACTAAAAAAAAAAAAAAAAAAAAAAAAATGTAATAATAACACTTCCCTTTAAGTCTGCGTAATTTATATTTTATAAATCTACACGTTTATTTTTATGAAAGCAACGATAAACAAATGTCAACAGACGAAGAAAAATTAATGCTTGGATTAAAAAAGTACGGTGGTAGCTTTAAATTTCCCGAGAAAACCTTTTTACTCGTTGTTTCCTGCACGCAACCATGAAGGCAACTGTGCCTCTGGCGCTCGGATGGCGTTTGACATACCGGGTCTTCTCACGCACAGAAGTAAACTCCAGTCCTAGGGGATGCAATTAAATGAAACTTTCTGACAGTATGCGCTTTTTATTTCAAGCCAGGCAGTTTATATAGAAGATGGCAGGGACCCTCGGCACGCCACCAGCGGACCTCGGCTCCCAGGATGACGTCAGAGACACGCGGCTATGTAGAAATGAGTGTGTTACATAATGTGGCCAGACTCACGTAACATCAATACTCCACAAATAAATTATTTACGTACTGGGGTCGCAGCATTGTTGTTATCGTGGAAGTTCAAAAGTTGCGATGGCAGTAGTGTAGAACCATTCATTTATTTGTTTACGTAAATAATTCAGAATTTTGTGCACTTCACGGTGCCTTAAAGTTTAATTCTACTACAGGTTGGAAAGCAAATGCGTTATCTTATGAGGGAGTTTGTTACAGAGAAAAATTCTGTGGCTAGTTTCACTGCTATCGCTAAACGACCAGATAAAATACGAAACAGTTAGTGAAATTAAATTTTAATTGGCTTGGAAATGACAGAAGTAATTTAATTTTATTTCACGTTTTAAATTGTCAACTTAATGTAACATAAAATTCAGGAAAGCTCTGTGTTTGGTCCGTTTGCACCCGTTACCGACACCAGCGGTCAAGAGGCAGACATTTTTCCTGTGACAAACTTTTAACATTGATCTTTTTAACCTGTAGTAGAATTAACCTTACTAGAACCTAATTAAGTAACACAATTTTTTTTAAATGTGCATGTTATATTTTTCCCCTGTTCACCTTGCAGAAGGCTCGTCCAGGAAGGCAAAAAAAAAAAAAAAAAGGGAAGGGAATATAAGGAACATAAGAAGTAGGTAACAGAAGTTTATTATGTGGAAGCTCTAGAAATACAATAAGTTCAAGAATTTGTAAGGAAGGAAGTAGAGATAGGATAGACAGGAGATAGGGTAAGGATAGCTCGCAGTTCAAATCAAAGGAACTCATCACGCTAGCTGCCGATCGAAGCTGGGAGAAGAGGTTTTCGACGTCAGCGTCGCGCCGTATCCGCAGATCCAGGATCGGCCCCTGGTACGAGAGGTCCGGTCGTCCTCGTAGCAAGAGAACGTCTTCCTGAGCTTCTAGATCGTTGTCCTTACCATTCTTCACTTCCCCACCAGGTCGTCAAAATCCTCTCTTCAGATTGGTCCTTTTCTAGACCCAGGATGGAGCCTTCCTTGATGGTTCAAGACGGGTTTGCAGGAGAGCTAAAGTCCACTTAACTTTACGAATCATCAGATTCTTGGCCTACTATCAATTGCGGCAATCCTCCTGAAGTTTGGGTTAGTTGTTTATCAAACAACCGCTGGCCGCATTCCTTCGCCGATGCCGCCGCTGTTGCGGGATTGTGAAACCGTAACAATGAGTGGTTTGTATGTGGCATGGAGCAAACTGCATGATGCGTTTTGAAAACTGTCTACTGCCGCTTTATTTGCCAATACATTGTGGCATTTAACATAAAATGCTCAGCAATGTCTTAAATGTCATGAAAACCATCCGAATACACACATTTACAAATATTTTAACATCTAAGGAAATTGCTCTGAACTTGCACTATTGTAAAAAATAATATGACGTCATCAAAAGTTAGAGAGATAAGAAGTAAACATTCACTATAAACACGCCGAAGCTTTTGATTACAGACACTGGTCTCGTTTTTCGTTATTTTGTCTGACACACATCATTGTGTAATGTCTAGCTCCGTGTATACTGGTTGCTGATGCACTGCAAACAACTTCCTACATACTGAATATCAGAACTCCGTTTGTTCAAGCTCCGATGAACCTAGTGACCTAGTATCCGTGAAATCCGAGGCACTCTTGGAGGTTCTGACCTTAACAGCACACGAGCAAGTATCTTCTGAATATAACGTATAGTTTATACTGAAACTTGATATGATAACCTGTCTTATTACATACTGATTCAATAAGGTATGACGAGACTATGTTTTTATTGAAGGCAATGTTATTTTACTTAGTTTATTATGGCGAGTATTCAAGATAGTACATATATAAAATCATAACTACCGAAATTTTTGAGTCCTGATTGGTAGAAAGAGTGAAATATCGCGAAAATTATTAAGTGCAAATGTCGTTTCCAAAGCAATTTAACATACATCCCCTTACATGACTAAGCAATGATAACCTAAGACGGTTCAAATTATTACAGACTTATAACAAACAATCATTATTGACTTATCAGAATTCTCATTGGCCTGTTTAAATGTGTAAACACGAATTACCGGGATAAGAACATTGGACACGTACATACTACATTGGAACCTACCAAAAAGCCAACTTTCCCCCGCAATGAAGCACTCTCACTTATTATCGACTATATGTTACTTCGTTTTCGTATACCAGAATGAAATCAGTTTTGCGCATGGTAGCATAATTTCAGTGCAACTGCTAATTGTCCCTACAAACACAACTGGGCCGAAATATGGTGAATAAACGAACTGTTTAGTTTTACAGTGTTGTGATCTCTATTTGAAGTACTGTTTCAAATTGCGTATTTACATTTAAATTATAATTCAAAACTGCCTGTGCAAACAATGTTGTCGTGCTGGTGTGAAATTGTGTGTTGCATTTTATGGGATGTTCAACTCTATGGAGTTGACTGGAAGTGCTGGCAGTAAACGTCGAACGATTGAAAATATTCCTCTGCCTTTGACTTTACTAACAATATACACTAATAACATTAGGATGAAATTGGCACGTCCTCCATCACAGCGAGCGAATAAAATATCTCGTTCAAAAAAATTGCGCATAAGCCGCGAATCGTGCAGGTAGGTAAAACAAATGTCAACTGGCTGCTCTTTGTTGGAACATGCTAGTATAGTACAGTATGTGCTGCTGTTTCGCGTGTTGTGTTGTGCCTATTCAGTCAATTACCAAAATGATAGGTGGCCATACACGTGCTCAGAAAACCAGTCTGTGCTGAACTTTATCGAGCACTGTATATTTGTCGGTAGACGAGATGACCTTCGAGTGGAAAAGTAAAATTTAGCTACACTCTAAACAATTGTCTGTAAAGTTGCCATACTGGCGTATAGGAGCGCTAAGAAAGAAAGCATCGTAGAATTGTTTCCCAGACATCTACTGTAGCACTCCTAAACTATTATATAAAACAGCCAAATATATCCTGAAGTTACCAGACTTACATTGCAACAGTTGTAAAAGTTTGCACATTTTCAAGGAAGAGTATGGTAAATGTCACACACTGAGTTTAGGTTAATTACTTCCTAAACATTTTAGGAGGTTTTTTTTTTTTAATTCAATGTTCAACAACAAGTGGCACGTTTATTCTATTTACGGGTACTCATTGGTAAAATATATCGAACATGTTTGTGGATTCACTCAAGCATCGAAAGTGTTAATCTCACCAGAGTTGCTCTCTGTCTCTGTCTCTCTCTCTCTCTCTCTATCTCTCTCTCTCTCGGACATTTACGAAAATAAAACTGCTAGTGTCAGCTACACTTAAAGAAAAGTAATTACTGTAAATGCGATACTTCTTTGAAAATAGGCACAGTAGTCCAGTTTAGTTGTTGATACTATCTTGGTTGTTTCTAAAACAAATTGTTCTGTAGATCGAGCAAAGATCATCTTTCTTCGGAACATATTTGTTGTTACTTTTACAGAACAGATCGTGGTCGGTACAATCCAAATAATACTGACAGCCAAACTTGACTGTTGTCACTATTTTAACATGACTATGGTACCTACAACAATACTTTTCTTTCGGTGTAGGTTTCCTCGTTCACGTGGCCAGTAAGCTCGATCACCAAAAGTTAAGTCAGGTTGTGATATAACTAATGTAAGCATTTGGTTGTGTTCACTTTTTATTTGACGCAAGGGACCTTCAGTCTGGTCCTTTTTTATGCAGTTTATGCAGCTGTAGTTGGAATATTACCTCTAAGCGG